>JAXGGA010000518.1:0-216756 GCA_038373865.1 Uloborus plumipes | reverse complement strand
GAATGTGAATTAATCGGTTCCTCAGGGACGTTACTATGTGTGTCGCATTTTGTATGCAGTGAGAGAAATAAGCTAGACGGTCTCGAAGAGAGCGTTGACTCTTGTTTATAGCATTCGGAGTGTGTGTGAATTGTTTCCTGAATGTGTGCGTCTGCGTAGAGAGAATCAAAGTGACTGGAATGTGTAATTTGGATCTTTTCATGTGATTATTCGGTGTCTCCGATATTCTGAGTCTATACAGAGAGCGATATAGAAGACTTCGTTTATTTAGCAATGGTGTGTGTGGTGTCAATATATGAGAGCAACAAATAAGGGCGTCGTTAGTGCATTGTTAACATCTGACCTACGCACTTAGTGTTGCGTCTTTTTGCGCAACAAATACTATATAGAGGAAGTGTTTTATTTAGAGGTAGAAGATTTTGAGAGAGTTTGTGTCTGTATTTATTATTTTAATCTGAGTCCAGACTTAAACAGTTAGTTTATTTTCATGGATGTAAACCAATTGTGATTTTTAGTAGTTGCATGCATGCTCTACATCGCTGGGTGCTCGAGGGTTAGTAAAATTCTAGGGAAATGATTTTTGTAATTTTATATCAAGTATTTAAAAGCTTAGTTTAAGCGGGGATCTTTAACATTGCGTCTATGGCTGGGGTAATATTCAGTCCAGGGATATTGTGATATAAGTCACATTTAGAATTCTTTTCAACTGCATCCACTCCTTGTTCCCACGAGAAACAGAGCCGAGAAAGCGAGCGCGAGCCCCGGTAATGCAGCGTCTACAAAAAATGCGGATGATGTAACGGTTTTCGCATAGAATTGAATGCAAATGAGTTAACGAACTCTTTCAAGCTAACTGCAATCCGAAGCGCCGAGAACTAACGGTGAGTCAATGGGAAAGCGGAGGTCAAGGACTTTTGCTTCCCTGGTCACGAGAGTGTGGGAGAAAATTCGTGGCTGTCTCCAAAAGAGTTTGGATATACTGGCGCGCTTCCTTTTTTTCCCGTTGGAGCCACCATGATGAAGAGACACCGAACCTGAGCTATCGCAGGAGCCCCTCCGGACCCCCAGACGGTGAGCGGGAAGCTGGAAAAGGCTGCGGACGCCGCCATTCCTCCTGAGCCAACATCAACAAGGTTCCATGGGTTGCCTGGGATGACCATGGGTGGACATAGAGCAAAAGGATGTGAAGTAACTTCTATTCCACTCTAGTGTTTTGTTTAATCTTCCGCAATTTTAATTCTCCGTATGAGATTCGTAGCGGAGAAATCAAGTACATAATGCTCACCCCTTCCCATTTGTCTCGAGAGGAGAATTAGACATGCTTTCAGTAATAACATGGTAATAAGTTTTATGTGGTGAAAACAATAACCCATGATAGAGTGGGGTAATTTCTCTGATAATGTGAAGGAATAAGGGAGCGGTCATTTATTATAGCTAGGGGGGGGGGACGGAAGCTATCTTGAGGGGTCACGAAAAATTAGGTATGTTTTAGGGGGGGGTCATGGGAAAAATATGTTGCTTGAGGGGGGGGTTATGAAAATTTTCGTTTGAGGGGGGGTTATGAAAATTTTAGCTCAATAGGGGGTTATGAAAATGTGATCCAATTTAAGAGAGAGCGTAAAAAATTTTTTGAACCTGCGGGCCGCCTTGTCTAGTGGAAAACAAAGTGTCATTCGGATGAAGAGGTTCCGACTTAAAATCCTTGGCTCTGGAAAGGAAGTACTTCGTGGCTGCATACCTTTATATAACAGGCCCTTGTGGCATGTATGCTAAGCTAAATAAGAGTTCCCCCTCAACGGTGCTTGTAGAAATAGAAGCCATACCTAATCTGCGGTAATTTAGATAGCTTTGTTTGCTTAGGTCCGGCACTCGAGTAGTTTAAGCACCGCCATGAAAAATTTAACCGATTATTTTCCATTTCTTAAGCTTGCAATATTTTAAACGTTATAAACGTCATACAGCCTTCGAGGCTTCATCACATCATTTGCTATTATATCGAAGATCTTTTAACCTTTTCCCTGCTCTGTTGTGAGCTTTGCGACGGCTGCTCTGAGAGAGCAAAAGCTAAATGAAAGAAAGATATCGACAAAGTTGGATAACAAACATCTCAGCCACGGAAAAGGTTAATTTAAGTGCAGCATTTCTTCATTACTCAACCTGCAGTTTGAGGGTTAAGCCACTCATTTGAGTGTTTATGAACTATGAAGGGAGTTTTAACTTCACAAAACACAATACAGTTGATGCATTTTGAATGGATGGCATAAAAAAACCTTTAAATGAAAATACATAAAATATGTATACTTTAATATGTATTTGATTCCACCGGGGCTGATTTAAAAAAGGCATACATGATAAAAACGTATTAAAGAGAAACGCTAATGGTGCTTCATTAAATTACAAGGTTAAAAGAACCTGAATACATTTTAGTGAATGAGAAGGAGTTGGTTTTCATTCTTTATTTATTTTTCAGAAATGAAGTTTTATTGCTCTAAGCTCCTTTTTTAGTATCACCTGAAAAATTATACTCCTTAAAAATTGAGAGAGACCCCCCCCCCCCCAATAAAATCTCATAACCACTAGTTGGCATGATAGTTTAAGAACTCGATTCATATAATTTTGCATGTTATGAATTATGTGTGGTAGGTTAACTTCTACCCAAAATATTTACTCTTTTTTTTTTGCAAAGTAGTCTTACGAGCAAGATGTTTATTACTAGTCATTATATTTAAATTATTTTAGGTTTGTTTCATTCCTTTCTATGTTATCAGAAACATAGATTATCAAAACACAGATTTGCATACTGTAAAGTACTTTTGTAATGGAGAAAAAGACAGAATTATGGAAAATTTTTACTTTTGAACTGAAAGCATTATACATAATAATTTTTAAAAAAACAAAGCACTCTTAGTCAGATGTTCTTGGTTCTAAAAAAAAATCTATAGGGCCCTTGCCATTTGAGTCCAATTTTTGTTTTTTCGATTCTGAGGTTTTTAAAACTCTTGGTTTTTCTAAATTTGTTAGAGCTGCATGAATTAAGTCCGTAGCATCCTCAGCAAACACATTGTTTTGTATCAAATATTGTAAGGCTTTAAGATGAAATCTTGGGGTTAAACCCGATAATTGTTCAATGTCTTTCTTTTCAATTTTTCTTCCATCCTCCTTTCCTTTTGACCTGATGACTGGTATGCCCAGTGTTGATGGTCTGGTGAGGACAAAAACATATTTAAAGTTGGATGATGCATTCAGCATTTTTTTAGGTTATAATCCTGAAGCAGTTCTAGAAAGTCTAAATTGTGACTATGAAAGAAAAAGATTTAAGGAACTTTTATGTCATCCTACTTATGGGCTATGCATTTACATTGCCACAAACTCAAATGAGGAAGAGTTTATCGTATTGCGTTCAGACGACACTGACTTGGAGGAATTTTTAGAAGAGTTTAATGCAAAGAAAATGCCAAAAAATACAACATCAAGATTAAGTAACGACAATGTTATTGCAATTATGCAATCTTTTGACACGGAGTGGGACAAGAAACTTGCTACTCTTTTAATTGCTGACAAAAGAACATTGAAAGAAGTAAAAAACTTGCAGATTGATGAAAACACAATAGCAAAGAAAACGAAAGAAGTACTTGTTGCTATTTCAAAACGCAGAGAAATTATTACAGAAGTAAAGGAAAGCGTAGAATCTAACTTACATCGGCGAGTCGAGGACCTAGAAAAAAACATTGCTTCAAAAAAAGCAATGCTTAGTGTCCAAGGTAGATTTTGGACACCTGAACAACTACAAAACCTGGAAGAAGATATACTTGTTCTGGAAGAGAGTCAAGCAGAAATGAAAGAGATCCAATGCTTTGAAACACATTCCGCCAAGATAAAAAAGAATAGAATGATTAAGAGAATGCATAAGCAACTAATAAAGAAGTATCGTATTGGTCTAAGGAAAAAAGGTGCGGGTAGGAAAAAAATGTTGGATGAAGTTGATGAAAATTTTATTTTGCAGTGCAACTCAAAAAGTGAACTCAAAAGATTCGAAAACAATGCCAGAAGTGTTTGCGAAGAAGTTTCGGAACGTGTAGAAGGTGCTCCTGGCCCTGGAGGGTACTTAAAAGGTTTTATTGCCAAAAAAACATGCGATCAGTTCTTTAATAGTGAAAATTTTAAAGAAAAAATGAAAGATCTATCATATTTTCAGGCATTAAAATCTTTTATGGATTTGCATTTTAGAAAAGGAGAAAAATTTTTGGAATTTGTTAAAGAGTCCTGCGTGATAAAATTACGTTTTTCTTGTGCCTATTGCTCGAAATACCCTTTTATCGGGCCAAAGCTAAGCCATATACCTGCTCCTATGCCGGACACATCAAAATTGCCCAATTTTAAGTACATGAATGTAAGGGTCACGCCAATGTGTATCAATGGTAAACTCAGGAGTGTGGATGACTTTCAACCAAGAATCCAATTGAAGAAAGCTTTTGCAGCAGGTGAGGTTGAAGATCCAAACTTTGTAGAAACTTTTTCAACAAAATTTATTGTTGAAAAACAATTTGTGACCACTTACCTCGAAAAACTCAAAAAATCTGATTTTCTCCAAAAAAAGAAACAGGTTTCAAATGAACAACAAAAAGAAGAAGAGAGTAAAAAGGATTATGGAGAGTTTCCTTGGGTCGATCTCTATGAAAAACGTGAGTTGAGGCAACTTCGCGTTAATATTTTAAATAAATACCTGGACCATCATGGGTTAGTTCACTGTATAAAACTTTCTAAGTCCCAAAAATTAAAAATTATCGAGAATCATATAGCTTCTAGTTTACTCCCTACTGTTCCAGTTACAAATGAAAAAAACGCTGAATGGTCAGACTCTGATAACGATGAATATTCTGGAGAAATCTTGCAATGTTAATTAAGGGGGGGGGGTCATGAAAATATTTAGAATTTCCCACAGGGGTCATGAAAATTATATGACAGCTTGATGAGGGGTCATGTAATTTTTTCATAAAATGAAGCTTAGCTTCCGGCCCCCCCCCTGGCCATAATAAATGACCACTCCCTAAGCGAATGGCACGAAATTTGCCTTTTTGTGGTTAGTTTTAATACATGGTAATATGTTTTATGTGGTGAAAGCATTAACCCATGTTAGAGTGGGGTGGTTTTTCTGACAATGTGAAGGAAAAAGCGAATGGCATCAAATTTGCCTTTTGTGGTCAGTTTTGAGTGTATGGAAAATTTAGTATGCATACATATGTGAAACATGTTATCTTTTATGGAGTATTCTCCACACAGTGCCCATACTGTTGCGGAGCCCCTTGTTTGTTTACCTATCATTTATGCTTCCGACAACTTGTTAATGGTGAGATGTTTTCAATGGGTGTAATTTCTCTATGTCATGTTAAATAAATTCTTCGATTATGTTTCCCCTAAGAAATCCATGTGTTTTTTGAATAATGTGCTTATTTGTACTAAAATTATCTTTTGTTCCTTTTTATAACCCCGACCCCTCCAGTCGAAAGTTTTTAACTCACCTACCCACTGATGTGGAATCGGACCATCTTTTCTTTGACCCGAACTTGAATTGATTAGCACTAATAAGATGTGGGTGAGATCTAATTTTATAGTTTCATTTCAAACCATTTCGTAGGTATTGCAAGAACACCCTCACTCGAGGACTGGACCCTTCTTCACAGTAATTGGTTCATGTTTTTTTCAAGTTTAGGGTTTCTTCAAAGAGAGTAAGGGCGCTTTTCCACTTACCGACACGGCAACGATAAATCGTAAGCGATTGTCGTCATCCGACGTTGGAGCACGCAAAATGCATTAAAACATGCTATGCGCTTTTCCATCTCCCGATTCCAGGACGATTGTGCCGTCTCCGATCGAACGCTGTCGTTTGTCGTCCCATTCGTGTCGGATGGCATCCGTCTCGCCTTTAAAATCGGGACGATATTCATCCATCTGTTTACTTTCTTCGAACGAAAGCAATGGCGTTTAAATTCGACATCGATGCATTAATAAAATATAAACTTCAATTTGCAGACGATTGATAAAAGATGTAGCAATAAAAGATTTGAATCATTTTATTTTATACTTTGTTTCATTAATTGTAGCGCAGACGATTTTTAATGCTTCAAAAAAGATTAAATTTTCATTCTGAACTTTCTTCGATGAGCAACACAGTAGTCCTGGCATTCAAGTTTGACGTGACTGTTTTGTGTGAATTAATTGAGCAGAGACTGTGTCTATGGGATAAGCGAAATATTTTATACAAAAACATTCACAGGGAAAAAGCCCGGGAAGAAGTTTTTAGATTTTTAGATGAGGAATATGACGGCAAAACTTCTACAGACAAGAAAGAAACAGGTAAGTTCAAAGAGCATTGTTCGTAACTATAAAAATATATTATTCACTTTAGATCAAACTACTTGTGTTAAATAACCTTGTCCAGATTTTAAATTTTTACTATTCTTTGTAAATTTAGTAAAAATATTTAAAATCACATAAAATCTTTTCGCTATTTCTTGAAAAGTGTATAAAACTCGCCTACAATGTAACTTTCTTTAAAAATATCGTGCACCCAATACCGCCTCTTAATTTGTTTTCTTTTTCTCATGAGGTAAAGCAAATATAGTAATCGTAATCTGTTAAATTGAGCAGCTATAATAATATACGTGCGAACACAGTGCTGTTTCGAAATGAAATGCGGTGGAAAATGACCCTTTCGGGGAAACGATATCGTTTGAGTGGAAAAGCAGTGCTATAGACGATACGACACCGTACTTATCGTTGCAATATCACCGTCCGACTTTCGTCGTTGTCGTGTCGTCAAGTGGAAAAGCGCCCTAAGGGGGAATCGAGAGGTTATTTGCGGAACGCAGTTAGTGTATTACCGGCCATGAGTGGGGGCCTTGGACATCCCCCCCCCCTTTTGCGCCGCGCGCTGGTTTCCTCCACCACAGATATTTTATTCATATATGCGGGGTATTCGTTTATCCCTTACCCGATTAAGCTGGGACGACAGTACTTTTATTTTATTCATTTTAGTGTGAGTATGAAGGATGATGCTGTCATCATATATCAATTCCCTTGCAACAGTAATTTAAAGACATATTTAATGATATGAATTTAATATTGTAATTTTACACATTAGCAATTCTTTAATTTCAGCATTAACTTTTAAATAAAAGTTACTTGCTCTTTATGAAGGATTTGCTGATAAAGGTGATATGTAAGAGCTATAAGTCTTAGTCATTAGTCGAGTTTCTCTCTTGAGTGAGTGCGTTTGATTTCAATATGTAGAATGTTACATTAAACTTTCTTTTGACGTATCTTGTTTTCGGTAAACACATAAACTGCACACCATCATTTAAAAATAACATTTAATTAAAACACCTACTTTAGAACATACACAACCAAGCTAAAACAACACTTATTTTTCAAGACACCCCACTCATCATCCACACTCTTTTTCAGGCCACACCCAACACCACGGAGTAGAAAGAAGGAGAGAAATGCTCTACGGATGAGCTAGTTCGAAAGTGGCAACGAATTCTCACCGCCGCCAGAGGACGCTACTCGACAATTCCTCCCTATTTCCTAAAGGAATCAATGTAAATGATACTGAATTTGTCATCTTTTTAAATGCTGCTATGGTAAAGAAAATATTCTTTTTTCAACTGGATTTTGGTGTAAATCTTCAATTGGCATTATGAATTAAATATGATTTTCATCCCACGAATATAGGTGCCGTATTCTTTAAGAAATAGGTTTAATCGAATGCACTTACCTACTTGCCAAATCTGACATATGCGCGACTGTATGCGACATTTTCTTTGCATTGTACGATATTATTTTTGCTAAGAATCAGTTCTCTAAATTGTTGATAAATTAAGGATGTGGCAAAATATTAATTATGTCAGTACTTAATTTTTTTATTAATTAAATATATGAAGGGCCAGGGAGAAAAAAGATGAAAGTGACCAAAAAATGATTTCGAGAAAAATGAAAAACAAAGTTTGATTTCTATTAACTCCTTTTCTAATATAATCATAACTTTTTTTAGTGTACCAATTCCTAATAGATGTTAGTAATCAACTGAAAATGACCACAAAATTTATTCATCTGGGTAAACCAGGTATACATCTTCGCTCTCATCGTGAACAGCTGCTGGATTTAAGGTGGAAAAATTCTCAAAGAATGCCTTTGCAGCAGGGTTAACCAAAATTTTTTTAGCTGTTGCAAGTCGTTGAACTTTGGTTAAGAAATCGGCAATGGTCCATCATACAGGTTACTTAAAGGTCTACGTGGAGCAGGACGTTTTCTTGCGTTTTTTCCCCTTTTTGGTTTTTTCCAAAGGATTTCAGTGTTCATGTAACAACCAGAAAAGGTGTTTCGGTGAAATTTTTTTTGAAGGATGGTTCATTCATGACTTTTAAACAACGCAAGGGCCTAGTGGGAAAGGGGCAATTTTTCAAGTACATTTGCGTCAAGAATTCTGTCCATGTCTTGAAAAGTTCTTGCTGGCAGTTGATCACAGCAAAGGGCGACGGCCTCTCTCTGCTATTTCTTATACCGTTCCTCCATTCATCGGGCAACTCAACGTAAGTCCGCTGGTTGATGTAGCTCATGTTTTTATGACATTCGAGGTATGAATGCCCTCGAATTTGAAAATATACTTCAACACTGTAGAAACGATGCTTTTTAGTCACTAAATAATGAAGGTAACGAATTAGGGTATAATTTTTATTTTGCCCAGTACAGGAATCGCAGAATATGACGAGATTACGAACTTCTGACAAAAAATTGGTCACGTAATTATCGAGCATGGAACAAACGTCGTCGGATCCTTTACGAGCAACTGTCTCATCGTACGTATGCTGCTGAAAAAAGCTGCATCTCCGGTAGACAGAACGTGGATATTGAAGCTGTAAAAGTTGAGCTGTCTTTTATAGTTAACGTCGTTGGTCGTTATGTTGGGGGTAGGTAGATTCTTCTGAAAGTTCATGGCAATGGCAGCAACAGCATGATTTCTTTTACTAATTTTTTTGAAATTCCTTTTTATTGAATAAAACTTTTCAGCTTTCGATAGGTGAAATTTCTGCTCAGTTTCCAATTTTTGTATTTCCTTTTTGGGATCAAATATTTTTTGCGAGTCTGGCTGTGGTGCCTGATTCAATTGCTGATTTCTGAGACCTGATGGCGTCACACGTGCTGCAGGTATCCTTTCTCGGATAGTGGAACGATATATTAAATTCATTGTTGAAAATTGATCGGAATGTCATATTGTACGATGTTCTCTTTGTGAATTTCATTATACATCTTGGTCAATTTGGATAAATTAAGATTTTCGGGTAGATATATTTTGTCCGAATCGTTTACAGAATAATGGGATTTCCGTCTCTTCATCGAATTTATGAAATCCTTTACAAGATCACGAGTTTGATCCGTGGTTTTATGAGGTCGATTTGCATGTTTACCCCTATTATCTTAGGGACTGCAACTCTTCTAAGTTAATGGTTGTTGAATGGTCTGAACTCGTTTAGGCATAATTCCAAAATAGACGTGAACGCCTTGAAACAAACAGGAAAATCTCTGTTGGTCCCATCAACATCGACACTCACTCTAAAAGCGTAAGAAGCCTTTTTTTCGCGACTACTACCTTCCATGCTCTTTCGTTTTTGCACGGGTAGCACAGTAATGAGTCCAGAAAGAAAGGAACTTAGTTCGTCATAGGAGTTAATTTCGCTGAACTCCTTTATCAAGTTCATCCTCGCAATTTCAGATACAGTTTGAAAACATTTAAGCCGAAAACACTTACAGTCAGGTCCTGGTTCATGCGAAGAGAGCCTTAGTTTCTTCATAACCTCATTCTTTCTCCCAGTCGGTTTCCTCTTTTGTGTCAGTTTGGTCGAAACTTTCCCCACCTCATCACTACTCTCTGCAGAATCCAGAGTATCCATGATGCTAGTACCCAATATTATATTTTTATACACCAGCAATTCAGGAAAAACAATAAGCCACAAAAGCAATATGAATTTAGCGACACAAGATTTAACAAGTTAGTGAGTGATAAGCTGATTGCGAGGCGGTTTCCGCAACACAGCTGCCCTCTACTGGTAAATTTAAATTGACATTCATCTTTCTTCCATCCGCGCTTGTGACATTCATATATTCCCCCTCAAACTCCGAATCTTTTCATGCACATTTCAGTCGATTCTATAATTTTTTTCTCCCCTTGTTGCTCTACCAGATGATAGAACTCCTTCATAACCCCTAGATAGCTCTAATATCTCAAAATCGACGAAAAAGTGACTTTCATCTTTTTTCCCCCTGGCCCTTCAAATTTAGTAGACACAATAATTATTAGTTTAAATATATTTCGTTCATAATGTTAATCGATGGTTTACACCAAATTCCAATTGAAAAAAAAATATTCTTGCCAACAGTAGTCTTTAAAAAATGACAGATTCTGTCAGATTTGGCAAGTTGGTAAGTGTATTTGATTAAACCTATTTCTCAAAGAATACGGCACCTATTTTCGTGGGATGAAAATCATATTTAATTCATAATGTTAATGGAAGATTTACACCAAAATCCAGTTAAAAAAAAATTCTTTCCCATAGCAGCATTTAAAAAGATGACAGATTCAGTATCATTTACATTGATTCTTTTAGGAAATAGGGAGGGATTGTCGAGTAGCGTCCTCTGGCGGCGGTGAGAATTCATTGCCACTTTTAGATAGCAGAGATTTAGTTCCTCTCTTTTAATCTCCTTGCCCAACACCCTTCTCTCTCCAGTCTTGTTGCCAAAGTTCGTTCCCGTAATTCACAGATTTCCATCAGAGTGGCCTTAGTTCCTGTGCCGGCAGCACCCTGAGATCCTTACAGCTCCGCCTTTTAAGAGCTCATTGTTGACCAAGTCACAATGAAGCTTACACTATATACACACGACCTGAAATCAGCAGCTGTGCAATTTCCTCCACAATTTCAAAACCCCGAACACATTATTTTAACGCAATATCCAACATATATAAAGGAAAGCACAGAAACTACATGAAATTGAATCACAAGGTCATGTTTACGCATATCTTATTTACAATCATCGGCATTACCAGTTCCTCTTCACGACCAGTTGGCGTGATTTAAATTCATATCCATGTAACCGATCAACCGCTTTCTGTACAGATGAAACTTTTCTGAGTTCGACCACTCCGCAGCCTCTGGACTGAGGGACCTTCATTGAAGTCCATTTGCAGTCATATTGTACATTTGCAACATAAACACATTGGTTTTTTGATGCTCTTATGTATCTTTCCCTATATGAGTGATATCTATTATCCCTTGCAGAACACCGGAAATCTTGATTTGCACTTGAATCGTTAATTGAACATTCAGGCCTGGTCAACAAAGTCGCTTTCTCACATAACGACCTGTACGCAGTGGAGGATATCAACAGATCATTAACCAGTCTTTCAGACACTGCGCATATTATAGGAATATCTCCTTGGTTTCCATCATCAATTCCCATTCGTAGCATTTTCAGCGGAACAATTTCCCTTTCTCCAAATGCGCTAACAATTTCTACTTTTTCCTCATCTTCGCTAAAGATATCCTCCACCAGGTCCGCCCGTATCACCGAAACCTGAGCTCCAGAATCAACGATTTCGTTTAGTGTCATTGCCGCATTTAATGTAAATGTTTTTCAATTTATCGAAATTTTCGATACGTTTTTCGTCGAGCACAGTTGGGGCAGTGATCTTTACTGTTAACACCGACGTAGGATCATCAGTACAATCGTTCGCCTTCCCTTCTATGGTATTAATCCGTGCACTTTGTGTTCGTGAACCATGAGAACTATTTTCTCGACATGGCGCAGCTCGGTGTCCCTCCTTGCCGCACGAAAAGCATGTTATCCCGCGATTGTAATTCGATACGATTGCCTCTGACCCAGTATTAGTAGGGACTTGCTGTCTGTTAACCTGTTGCAGAATCTGTGGTTTTCCTATTTGAAGGGGGACAAGACTGTCTATAGTCGTTTGTAGAATCTTCTTCGTAAGTTCTGTACGAACTCCTGTAACTTTCCCGTGCACTCTCGTAAATGTCCAACTTATCTGCTAATTGGGTGGGAATTACCATTTTTGGCCACTTGTCTACGAAATGTTCTCGTATCTCACTCGGAATCATTTTCTTAACTTGATCTGTAACAATCAACTTCTTCAAAGCTTCAAAATCTTTTATTTCTAACCCGTTGATCCATTGCTCGAAAAAATTGATAAGTTCAAAAACGACTTCCCTCCACGTTTTACCGGGGATGCGCTGGTGTTGTACGAACTTTCTACGGAAACTTTCTGGACTCAATCTGAATTTCCGAAGTAGTATACTCTTCACGTATTCATAGTTTTCAAAGTTTTTTTCTGATTCACGAGCTAAGGTCTGAACAATATCAGATGGTAAAAGGGACAGTAAACTAGATATCCAGTGCCTTGAGTCGACCCGGATTCTCCTAGCCTGACGCTCGAATATTGCTAAGTATAATACAATATCATCCTCTTTTGGATTAAATTTCGGCATCAATTTCGCAATTAAAAACCCATAGTTTGCATCAGCCGTTTGGCTAACATTTAAAAGATCCTCTGTGCTGGTTCTCTCTTACTTCAGTTTCTCCAGCTCGACATTCATCTTTTCCCTCTCCATTGCTGTCTTTTCTATTCTCGTATTCATAATGGATTCTAGCATTCCCCTCACAAACTCCTCCTCGTAGTTTTTACTACTCGCAATCAAGGTCTTTAAATCTACGATTCTCATCTCGTGTGCGATTTCTCCCCCCAATTCAACTGCAAGGTATTGCAAATCCTCTTTCCTTGCTCTACCTAAGTACGCCATATCCCTCGTTGAAAAACAGACTCAATCCCACAAACAGATACACTTGCGAGGAAAAATTTATGCGTGTCGTAACTATGGTACAATTACACTCGATTCTTCAAACCGGCAAACCAAAATAATATACTCAAAAGGTAAAACACACTCACTGTAATATCGGGGAAGCTGCACCTTTAATCATTCTGAACAATAACCAGCGTATTCCATCAGCATGCATCTTCCTTCACCAACGTGGTTCGCACTTTGGCCTAGTTAAAATCCTTTCAACTGCGCCAGTAAACTTTCTTTAGACGTATCTTGTCTTTGGTAAACACATAAACTGCGTACCATCATTTAAAAATAACATTTAATTAAAACACCAACTTTAGAACATACACAACCAAGCTAAAACAACACTTATTTTTCAAGACACCACACTTATCTCCAATAGCCACCAACACCCTTCTCTCTCCAGTCTTGTTGCCAAAGTTCGTTCCCGTAATTCACAGATTTCTATCAGAGCGGCCTTAGTTACTGTGCCGTCAGCACCCTGAGATCCTTACAGTATTAACTAAATTTTACTATATGAAAATAAAATATAAAAAGGTATGGGGAAGGAGGGGCGTTGTGCCCTATTGATCTAGCAAGTCTGCGAGTGGTACAGGAGGTTGTGGGCTCAATTCCCATTGGTGACCTGGGTGTGATTTCCTCTTTGTACTAGAAATCTTTCTTGTGAGTTAATAAACTTGGAAAATCTCGTCATACTTAATACTGCTAACATATGATTCACCCTTTGGAGATTATGCTTCAGCCCCCCCCCCCTTTCAGAAAAAAAATAACAGAAACTAGGGCTGGGCCTCTACGGCACACAAATACACGAAATATTTAAACAGATGACTAACAATATTATTTTCTCATATTTCAAAAATAATTCCAAAAATCTTAATGGACTCCCCACTCGAATATCTGAATTTAACTTTTTTAGTGCCTGAATTCATAATTTTTATACATAAGAAGGTCAATAATGGAATGGAGTATTGATCTGAAATGTTTACTTAATTTTGCAAAATTAGTGTAAATTCGGTTAAATAACAGTAAATACTTTTTAAGGTTTCCCAAGTTTTGGATAAAATGCCGGAATAAATGAAACAATGCATGAAAACTCAGAACATTGGAATGCTCAAAAAGTTCGGTTGAATAACATTTCAGGGGCCTCGACGGCGCAGTCGGTCTGCCCGTCAGCTTGTAATCTCAAGAGGCGCGGGTTCGATTCCCGCCTTTGCCCTGGGTGTAACTTCCCTCTCTGTGCTGTAAATTCTTTCCTTCAATAAAATCTGTATTGTACTATCTGTGGAGGCAAGGCGCATAGTACGCAGTCCTCATGTTTGTCGAAGTTTATTGACTTCTAGAGTAGAATAGGATTTCACTTTCTCGCATTCCCAAATAATAGCAAAAAATCTCTGGACCTTCCCACTCAAGTTCGTGAATTCCTATTAGTACCTGATACTGTCGTCCCCGCTTAATCGGCTAACGGATAAACGTATACTCCACTTATACGAATGAAACCATCCGGAACCAAACATTTCCCCATAGACACAATGTCAAATATCCCCGCTTAATAATTTCCTCGGATAATAGAATAGTATTTGTCAGCTTTTACAAAAGTGTTTGCTAAGATAAAGGTCGAATAAAATAAGAGTTTCCACAAAACCTTGAGCAAGCAAACCACTATTGTGTACTGTTTCAGAAAATAAAAGTGAAAGGCGGAAAAACAATTTTTTTGCAACACAAGTTGTATATTACTTTTTTATGATTTTTATATGACCGTACAACATTTATACTCAATTACTATACTATTTTGTTGTTCACTTTGCTTATTTCAAAATCTTTTACCAATAACATTAATTGTTTCTTTTATATAGCTATTTCTTTGTTATTATTACGTTTTGAGACAAAATTTGTTACAATGTAACGGTAAAAAAATGTTCCCCGCAATCAAATACCCCACTTAATCGAATAAAATTTCTTGGAACCGACCGTATTCGTTTAAGCGGTGCCGACAGTATATAATTTCATTTCTTTGTGCAATCTATAATCCCGCTTCCCCTGCAGTCCCTAGAGCAATCATCGATTTTTCACTAGCAATCCTTTTTCGAAAAGACAAACTTTTAAATTAGTTGGAATAATTTAAAATATTGTAACGAGTCCGTAGCACCTTCAACTTTCTTTAAATGAGCATTCCAATCTTGTACACATATTTACAATATGAGCAGGAAACAATTGCTAAACATCCAGCAATTAGGTAGCAAACAGCACACTGTACTCTCAACAGTCACTCAGCACCACGTATCTAACGTGAACAGTAATTAAGAAATTACAAAAGCAAAACAACCATTCGCCCAAGCGAATGAAAACGAGCCTCTGAGAAAAACTAACTGACTAACTGTGTTCGAGGCAGTCGGACAGCTATTTATACTCGGAAGGAAATTTCTACAACATTCTAGCAAAAGCCGGAGTGTTCTATTCATTCACAAACTTAAATAATCCGTTCAAGAAAATTCTAGCGATAAAAAGAAAAAACCTACAATATTGCAGCTCAGCGCCAAAATGTCTTCATGCTTATTAAATGTAGGGGAAGTGTAAAAACTACAAAATGTTACAGGGCCGGTATACAAATGATAAAAGTGATACCTTCAGATACTTTTGCAACATGTCGCCAGATAAAACCAAAACTAGTGACACCAAAAACAATTTAAAAAAAATGGTGCAAGGCAGGAAAAACAACAATTATTTACAAGTAACACTGCCCCCTTCCCAAGGACTGCACGTCCCGGGCAGTACAATCCCCAGAAAGGAAGCAAGAGGAAATTTACAGATGCACACATTACATACATGATAACAAATCATAAACATGATAAACAATAACAATGATAACATGAAAGAAACACTAACATTGATAAAGTAATATTACATACAATTAAAGGCAAAAGTTATTTACAAAAATTAAACAAATTACCATGGTAGCTTCAGATTTATTTTACGAACAATGGCCATAGTATGGGGCTAGCCGAATACACAGAATAATTTAACAAGAAATTAGCTGCTGTCTATATTATATCTTAATACTGTAATGGATATCTAAATATTCTTGTTAAAGTTTTAAATTTTTAGAGTCATTCTTCCTTACATATTCAGTATTAATATTTAAAATAAAATATTCGATATATTTAATTTTGAAACTGTTTATATCAATAAAATAAAATAAAAAAATAATTAAATTACAAATAAGCATTTTCCTTTAAATGAAATCAAGACTCAATGATTACAGCATTTTTCAGATTGCATATCAGGTCTAAATCTGTCAAATGCATAAACAGAAAATGAATTATAAATATAAATGGATTGAAACTATTTTTAGGATGATACATAGAATACATTTTCTTTATAAAGTAGGAACTGTACTCAGAAATAAAGTTTTGGCGCTAAGGGAAAAAAAATATTTTAACACACGGTGCTGAGAGCTATTTACGTTAGGCCTCACAATTTAGCAAACACGTTTTCCCCCTAGCAGGAGTTAGAAGGAAAAAATCCCTCCAAGAATCCCTATCGCAGAGGTTTCCCCTTTCACACAATTTTCCCCCCTACGTCGACTGAGAGGCATCACCTGTCAAGCCCACCTTCTCCGCCCTTATTGTATTCTCCTACCCCGCTGCCCTCCTGTGGCTCCTCGTGACAGGTAAGAGATAAGGCTTTTAGGCGAAGTGATGAATAAATCTGAATTGTCGCTCAATTTCCGAGAGAAGAGTTGAGTTCGAATCCGGGCACGCACTTCCACGCTCCTGATTGAATGGCGATCCTTGCGGGATGTTTGCTGTGCAGCCTCGAACTTCATTGCGTAGACCAGACCGGATTTAAGATCTTTGATGTCCGCCATCCGGAGAGCCGTCTGAATTTCTGAACTTCGCACTCCGTCTATGAAGTAGTTCAGGGCCAGGCTATCGCGAACATCCAAAGGACAATTCGAGAAGGCGAGATAGGAAAGCCTCTCAACGTCTGCCGCAAAAACTTGCAAAGTCTCTCCAGCCTTCTGGAGTCGGGATTTCAGCTGGAGTTGGCTGAATTCTTTTTGGCATGCTTCGCCAAAGCGAAGCTCCAAGGCCGATGATAAGGCTTCGAAGTCGCGGTGCTTGTCCTCTGGGAAGGTCTGTAGCATGTCAGCTGCATTCCCTCTCAGCGAGGCTGCAAGGTGACAAGCTTTCGTGGAAGAGTCCCAGGAGTTTGCTTCTGCAACGATGAGGAACTGATTCTTGTAAATATTCCACGAGGTCTTCCACGAGGTCCGTCAAATGTGGCCAGTTTAATGAATGGACGAGTTCCAGCTGCAGCTACACAGTCACTTGAGTTGGTGCAGGATGCTGATAACTTCAATTCAAGTTCTTTAATTTTCTTTTCCACATGGTTTTCTACTGTGGTGATTCGATCTTCTAGAGCCTCCACTTTATTTTTCATATTGGTAAATTTAGTTTCCACCAAACTTTTCATTGACGTTAGATCGCTCTTAATTTCTTCTTGACTTGAAGTTATGCTAGCGGTTAAATCACTCTTTAATTGTTCTTGATTAGTAGCCAGATCATTTTTTAGTTGTTCTTGATTAGTAGTCATAGTCGCAATATCATTCTTTAATTGTTCTTGATTCGCAGTCATGTCACTTTTAACAGCGTTGATCGCATCAAGGAGTTGTTTCAGTTGTTCATCCATTGCTCGAGTAATCACCATAAAATTCCGAAGTCAAAAAGTCCTCAGGAAGAAAAGTCCAAAGTCACAGATAATTCCAAGAAAGTCCTTGAAGATGCCCCACGTTGGGCGCCAAAGTTGTAACGAGTCCGTAGCACCTTCAACTTTCTTTAAATGAGCATTCCAATCTTGAGGAAGTAACTATAAATTTATTTACAATTATGTACACGTATTTACAATATGAGCAGGAAACAATTGCTAAACATCCAGCAATTAGGTAGCAAACAGCACACTGTACTCTTAACAGTCACTCAGCACCACGTATCTAACGTAAACAGTAATTAAGAAATTACAAAAGCAAAACATTCGCCCAAGCGAATAAAACGAGTCTCTCAGAAATCAAATCTGAAAACAACTAACTAACTGTGTTCAAGGCAGTTGGACAGCTATTTATACTCAGAAGGAAATTTCTACAACATTCTAGCAAACGCCGGAGTGTTCTATTCATTCACAAACTTAAGTAATCCATTCAAGAAAATTCTAGCGATAAAAAGAAAAAAACCTACAATATTGCAGCTCAGCGCGAAAATGTCTTCATGCTTATTAAATGCAGGGGAAGCGTAAAAGCTACAAAATGTTACAGGGCCGGTATACAAATGATAAAAGTGATATCTTCAGATACTTTTGCAACATGTCGCCAGATAATATCAAAACTAGTGACACTAAAAACAATTTTAAAGAAAAAATGGTGCAAGGCAGGGAAAACAACAACTATTTACAAGATTTGTAACAATATCATTAACAAAAGTATTTTTTATAATATCTACTTCTAATAAAGCATTAAGAAAGTTTTGACGTAGAATTTTACAGGCAAAACAAAATTTAATGCATCAAACAAGGAAATGAAAGCAATTCTAAGCTGAGGAGTGTTGGCCAGGGAAACTGAAAAGCTACAACAGAGGAATTGATTATAAATATGACACCAAATCTCCCTGTCATAGCCATCCAGTGATGAAGAAGCAGTAGTAATTATTCGACTCTTGTGTTTCGTTCGATAAATTGCTTGAAACCATGGTTATGATCCATACACCCCTTGATACTCCAAAAAACTTAACGACAAATTTTTTAAAGTCTTAGGCTTGAACTTCATGAAGTTTTCAGAAAAGAAGTATCATAACTAATGTCAATTCAATTTGATGTCAAAAATTAATTGGGAATGCGCGTTATGTTGCGGAAAAATCGTAAGTATTCAGAGTGCACATTCGAATCTGTTAAAAAGGCATTTGAATGTCACATGTATTCGATAATAGAGCAAGAAGTGTGGTACTTGCAGTATGTCATATGTGCTGCGATACGCTTCAGTTTTAAAAATATTTACCGAATGAAGTGCATTTTCTCTTAGAAAACCATCTTTTGGCTAATGGCTTGCATTCAATACAATATTCATCATGTATTTAGATAGGAATTGGAACTCACAAGTTTGTATTCGTTCGTAGCGAATGCTTGTCATTCTGTGTTGACAAGCTGTTCAAAGAACTTTTTTTTTTCGACGGAAATCCTTGCAAAATAATCTAGTTTGATTTTCTTATCTTTAAAGTACATCAGTTTCACAATAATTATGGTAAACAAAAAATATGCCGCTAACTAACAACACGAATTCCCACTGTTTTCGAGCAAAGCGCGATCACGTGACACCTACATCACGTGAACGAGCTGTCAGATCGGCACCATGGAGGTGCCGACCATGTGCCGATCTGACAGCTGAATGTGCTGTTTGTAAGGCCATTTAATTTTCGAGCTTTTACGCTAATTTTTTAAGATAACTTTGATAATTCAATTTTTGACATAAGAAAGAGTTTTTTTCGCTTTTTAAGTTGCAGCAAAGGATTTGATAATTTTATTAAATTTCGCGAGAATTTGAATGAATCATTATGTAGAGTATATTTTTACAAAAATCGTGCATATATTTTCAAATCTTCTGTCTTTGTTGGAAGAGGCGACTTTTTATTTTGTCTCGAAGGAATATTTTTATAAAACTCTTCAAGGGGGTACTTTCGTGTTTTTTTTTTTTTTTTCAATGTGTACTTAAACTAAATTATTTTTTAATTTAGTTTAAGTACAGAGAGGTTGATCCTCCCCCAACTGAAATGCCTATTTAATTTTTTTCCCTTCGGTGGGGGGGGGGGGGCAGATTTTTGTTTCGAATATTGTCATTAAACTATTCTTTCTCCGAGGTAACTTCCGAGGAATCAGTTCTTTCGTTCTGTAATTAATACTTAGTTTAATTGAATTCTGCTTTAAAACTAGAGGGGTGGATGCTTTTGGGTCATTCCATGTCAAGTGTCCCAAATTTCGAGAAAATCCCCACTCGACCTCCTCCAATTTTTATGAAAATTTTTTTGGATGTACATATAAGACTTGCATGAAACCATACCAAATTATAGCTCCATAAGCCTTATGGTTCAGCCAGTAAAAATTATTTTATAATCGTGTCTTGAAAAAAGTGACCAAATCGACAAGTTTGTGCTTTTATTGCTCGCGACCTAAGACCATTATCAGGCTCAAATTTGGTGATTCTGATCACTGTTTAGGGTAGAATAGCCTACTTGTGTAACAAAAGCTCCATGCACTGCAGATTTTTTGCAATTTGCTGCCAAAGTTGGTATAAAATCGTATTTTGGCAAATTTTGACCATACGTTATCAGCTTGTATCTGCTGAGAAAACGACTTTCTGAAGCTAATTCTTTCCTCGTTTGTAGCCTGATAGTTCGTCCGAAAAGGTGTGCAAGTGGCGTCTTGATAACTCAAATAATTGCTGAATTATGCGAGTTGAAATTCCAGTCAAATTTCTTTTTTCTCAATTTTGTCTCAATTTTAAAGGACAATATCTCAAAAGGGTCATCTTGAATTTCAATTTTCTTTACATCATTGGAAAGAACATACTTTTCTTAACTGAAAAACGTTATTTTTATTTTTGAGACAAACAAGTTTCAAGGGGATATTGCAGATCAAAAATGTGTACATCGTTCAACGTGAAATCAAAGAAAAAAACACAAAGACCTCAAAAGTTGATGTCAATTTGTTCTATTAAAATTTACATTAGCTACTGTACTTCTGTTCTGATGAAAAAATCTTTTTTTTTAGATATTTTTGAACTTTAGTTTTTGTATGCTCATCCGTAAAAACTCAAGAAATGGCAAAAAATAAAGTTTCGTTTTTAACAAAAAGAATTATCTTCTTATCGCTACTATAAGAGCTTAAGTCTTTTATTAAGTGTTATTTTTAAGACCTTGAAACAGAATTTCGGATGATATTTAAGTTGGCGAGGTGTCATTAATATTTTAAATTCATAAAAAGCATTGTTTCCTTTTCCAAAAAAAAAAAAAATAAAAAAGAAACATAATTAATAAATGAGATAAATAATAAATAAAACAGTTAATATGGTGTGTACGTGATAAAAAAATATGTATTTTTAATTAAAAATATAAATTAAAAAAAAATATGGACTGCAAAGCCATTATTCAAATAAGCGAAACGAAAGTTTTCGATAGAGTTGAATATTGCAATTATTTCCGCCATGTAAATGATAACAATAGTAATTGAAAATATGATAAGTAGTAATTGAAAATCCATTCTTTATACTGCCGAGATGTGTCTAGATATTCAGCTTATGATTGCAATTTGCACATAAACAAAAATGATGAAAAATGGGAAAATGCTATTTATGACCTTGAAACATTAATGACCTACAACCTTGCCAAGTGACATATCACCCGAAAGTCTGTTTCAAGAGCTTAAAAATAACACATAGGAAAAGACTCAAGCTATTATAGTAGCGATAAGAAGATAATTATTTTTGTTAAAAATAAACTTTATTTTTTGCCATTTCTTGAGTTTTTACAGATGCGCACACAAAAACTAAAGTTCAAAAATTTCTACAAAAGGGGTTTTTCATCAGAACGTAAGTACAGTAGCTAATGTAAATTTTAATAGAACAAATTGACATCAACTTTTAAGGTCTTATGTATTTTTTTCTTTTCACTTTGAATGATGTACACATTTTTGATCTGGAATATCCCCTTGAAACTGGTTTGTCTCAAAATAAAAATAACGTATTTTAGTTAAGAAAAGTCTTCTTTCCAATGATGTAAAGAAAATTGAAATTCAAGATGACCCTTTTGAGATATTGCCCTTTGAAATTGAGACAAAATTGAGAAAAAAGAAATTTGACTGGAATTTCAACTCGCATAATTCACAAATTATTTGAGCTATCAAGATGCCACTTGCACACCTTTTGAACGAACTATCAGGCTACAAACGAGGAAGGAATTAGCTTCAGAAAGTCATTCTCTCAGCAGATACAAGCTGATAACGTATGGTCAAAATTTGCCAAATTACGATTTTTTACCAACTTTGGCAGCAAATTGCAAAAAATCTACAGTGCATGGAGCTTTTGTTACACAAGTAGGCTATTTTACCCTAAACAGTGATCAGAATCACCAAATTTGAGACTGATAATCGTCTTAGGTCGCGAGCAATAAAAGCACAAACTTGACGATTTTGTAATTTTTTTCAAGACACGAAAAAGAGGCCTTTATAAAATAATTTTTACTGGCTAAACCATAAGGCTTATGGAGCTATAATTTGGTATGGTTTCATGCAAGTCTTATATGGGCGATTCTCTGTAAACTCGTCATTTTTCACACGAAATCTGTCCGGGCATGGTTTTTTGAAATGTCCGTATAATTATTTTACTATTGCTCAGAAAATGAATCTATTACTTTGGTTTGAAAGAGGGCCAATTGAAGCTTGTGTTTTTCTGACAAATTGTGATAGGGCATAAGTCCCCCGCCTGGTATAAATAGGCAGGGGACTGTGCCAGGTGACTGTGTTTTTGCTCTTTGTTGCGTAATATCTGCAAAACTATTGGAGCATAATTAGTTACGAGACTACCTATAAATTTAGGCACAAATCGTGGACATAATAACTAATATGTTTCATAATTAAACTAATTGAAATTAATAAAATCACTTCCCAGAGGACTGTTTTCGTAACGATCCTGATGGCAACTTTCATCACAAATGTGGCTCTCAAACTAAACTAAGTATCGTTTCAGCACCGTTCTCGGCAATTTCAGCAAATTCACACTGATTGCTTTAAACTTCATGTCAAAAAGAATTTGCAAAAGTAATAGATTTTTCGTATTACAGCTTTGAAAATGTTGCAGGGGACTGTTTGGAAAAACTCTGGACAGAATTTACATGACAATTTTAAGTTTTAGAAATACGTAATTATACCTTATTTCATAAGAAATATATAGCTTCATTATTCTATTTTTAGATATTAGTTGCCAAATTTATGTAGTGTTAATAGATTTTTTGAAATACTATCTTTAACAGTTAAACTATGGGTTTGGGACAGCCAGGGGACTGTGTTTTTGGCGCTTAGATAATTTCTAGAAAAAAAAATTAAATTGTTATCACTCCAAATACAATTGGGCCACAAAGTATTAATGCTTTACTTGTATTAAGAGAGATAATTACTTTATTACACTTTATTATTTTTAAAATACTCAGTCCGGACAGCAAATTACCAGTTTACGGAGAATCGCCCATATGTACTTGTACATCCAAAAAAATTTTCATCAAACTCGGAGGGGGTCGAGTGGGGACGACTCGTACACTTGACATGGAATGACCCTTTTAGTTTTTGAATCTAGTGCGGATTTAATTTGAAATCTTTTCATGTGATGAGGGGGGGGGATTATATTTTTTTTCCTTGTTATCCGTATTGCGTATTTTATTTGAAGTTTTTTTTTATGAGTTTTGTTTCATTTTAATTAAATGTGTATCTTATTCAAGTTATTATGTTTTTTTTTGTGGGGAGAAGGGAGAGATTTAAATGTTTCGAATTATAAGGCGGATTTAAATTGCATTCTATTTTGCTGCGGGAAAAGTCGGATTTTTGTTTCATTTAAATCAAACAACAGCTTTTAAATAATTTTTTTCGGCTTTGGAAAGGGAGTGGGAATTGTATTTTTGCAGCTGTTATTTGGTATTTTACTTGACATATTTTTTTTCCTGGAAAAAAAAGGGGAGAGGGGCGGGCGGGGGCTTTGATTTGTTGAAATTATTTAAACATTTCGTTTTTTTTCCCCTGAAGAGTGATGGATCCCATTTTTGAATTTAAATGCACATTTATTTTATGTTTTCAAGGGCAGGGGGGGGGGACGTTTCCACTTGTGTTGTGCATAAAATGAAAGTTGCTTTTTTTTTTCGGAGAGAGGGCTTTCCGTATCGTTGTATTTACATATATATTTTGTTTAAATTCTGTTTCCTACTGCGGGGAGGGGGGGGGGGCGGGTACTTACATTTTTGGATTTATAATGTTTATTTAAAATATTTCTGTTGCACCCCCCCCCCCAGGAGAGTTGAACTTCATTTCAATTGCAGTGCATATTTAGTTAGATGCTTTTTTCTTTGGGAAGGGGGGGGGGATGATAATGTTTCTGATTCTATTTTTTAATAATTTATGATTCTGTATTCTTGAGAAGTGAATATTTAAATTTTCCAAATTGTAATGCGTATTTAATTATACTGCATTGAGGGGGGGGGCAGTCGCTGTATTTTATCTATATTTGTAATACTTATTTTCATTGAACTAATCTTTATGGGGGGTGGGGGATACACGAAATATATTATATTAAAATTCTGTTTCTCCGGGGAGAGATAGTCTTTTCATTTTTTGAATAAAACTTGCAAAGGTTTTTTTTTTCCTTTGTGTGTGTTGGGGGGGTGGGGGTATATTTTTCTTGCGGTGTTGCGTATTTTGGTTTCGTTATTTTTTCATTAGAAGAGGACGTTTTTCAAAATGTGTATTTCAACTAAGTTTCAATTTCCTTTTTTTAAAAGGGGGATTTAAAATTATTTTATTGTTTTAATTCACTTATTTTTCTTTACTGAGAACGGGTATTTCAATGAAATTATTTTGCTTCTGGAGAGGCGGGGGACTAATATTTTTCGAGTTAAAATAAGTCGCGTTTAAATTAAATTCCTTTTTTCCGACAGAGAGGGATTTTAATGTTGCTTTAACCGTATCATTAAAAAAAATTCTTTGGGGGAGGGGGATTTTTTTCTAATTGTATTAGGCACTTAATTGCTGATTAACATTAAAGAAAACTTGTGAAAAACAACTAAGATATCGATGAGCAAGCTACCAAAGCATAAGAAAATGCGTAATGAAAACATGTATTTTCTATAATTAAATCGGCTCTAATGTTGCCCATTTTAAAATGAGAACTTCCTGAAACTATGCTGTTACTATTTTTCGCATTGGTTGAAAGACTAGATGAAATTCGAATAAAATATAGGCGCCGAAAGTTTTCGAAATTCTCGTAGAAAAGCATTAAGTTAATTTGAGTCAAATTCCATTCCCTAACAGTTAGAAAATGCTCCTATAACGAGACATTTGTTTTATGAGCGATTTTAGGATTTTTGAAAACTTGAAACCGCTTCATTTAACTCCCAACCGACACTGAGCGGGGCCGTCGCGAAGTCAGCAAGAGAGAAACTACTGACTTCGCGACGGCCCCGCACTGAGCTATATCTAGTGATCTATTTCACTTAGAAAAATTTCTTGTTGAAACAGGTTTAATTCTAGTCAAATAACATTCCCTTACAGTTAGAAAATGTTCCTATAAAGAAAATTTGTTATATGAGCGATTTTAAAAAGCGTGAAACCGCTTCATTTAACTCCCAACCGACACTGAGCTCTATCTAGTGATCTCTTTGACTTACAAAGCTATTTCTTGTTGTTGCAATAGGCTTAATTTAAGTCAAATATCTATCCCTAACAGTTTGAAAATGCTCCTATAGCGAGAATTTGTTTAATGAGCGATTTTAGAGATTTCAGAAAACATGAAACCGCTTCATTTAACTCCCAACCGACACTGAGCTATATCTAGTGATCTATTTCACTTAGAAAGTTATTTCTTGTTGTAACAGGTATAATTCTAGTCAAAAAACATTCCCTTACAGTTAGAAAATGTTCCTATAACGAGAATTTCTTAAATGAGCGATTTTAGAGAATTTAGAAAGCGTGAAACCGTTTTATTTAACTCCCAACCGGCATTGAGCTCTATCTAGAGATCTCTTTGACTTAGAAAGCTATTTCTTGTTGCAACAGGCTTAATTTGAGTCAAATAACATTCCCTAACAGTTAGAAAATGCTCTTATAGCGCGAATTTGTTTTATGAGCGATTTTAAGAGTTTTAGAAAACGTGAAACCGCTTCATTTAACTCCCAACCGACACTGAGCTATATTTAGTGATCTCTTTGACTTAGAAAGCTATTTCTTGTTGAAACAGGCTTAATTTGAGTCAAATAGCATTTCCTAACAGTTTGAAAGTGCTCCTATAGCGAGAATTGGTTTCATGAGCGATTTTAGAAAACATGAAACCGCTTCATTTAACTCCCAACCGACACTGAGCTATATCTAGTGATTTATTTCACCTAGAAAAATATTTCTTGTTGTAAAAGGTTTAATTCTAGTCAAATAATATTCCCTTACAGTTAGAAAATGTTCCTATAACGAGAATTTCTTATGTGAGCGATTTTAGAGAGTTTAGAAAGCGTGAAACCGCTTTATTTAACTCCCAACCGACACTGAGCTATGTCTAGTGATCTCTTTGACTTAGAAAGCTATTTCTTGTTGCAACAGGTTTAATTTGAGTCACTCAACATTCCCTAACAGTTAGAAAATGCTCCTGTAACAAGAAATTTGTTTTATGAGCGATTTTAGAGATTTTAGAGAACATGATACCGCTTCCTTTAACTCCCAACCGACACTGAGCTATATCTAGTAGTCTGTGGGCCAAGTACCGATATCGTTCAAGTTCGTTCACCAATCTTGGGGACTTCCGGGAACTTGCTTGAAATCAATTAATAGTGCTGTACTCAATTGAAAAATCCAATGTTCCCAAGCAGACCTTGTCTCATTAAGTTTTAATTAGTAACTGAAATAGGGACTCTATTCCTTAGCCTACTAGCTCCATTCACGACAAAAATTGTCTAGGTGGCGCTGTTGCACAAAATATTTGCAATTTAAAATTTCAATAAACAGCTTTTCTACTCTAGTTTTTCTTTTTCATACGATTTTATGTTGCAAAATATATTAATAAGTTATGATATACTTACTTCATGCCTTTTGTGATTCAATTATAAAGAAAATCGAAAAATGTATCAATCCGCATTTCCGCTTGTTCTTAATCTCATTGTTTCGTTACTGACACTATGCCACCATTAGATATATTGTCAAGTACAAGATTTGGAAGTCACTTTACTGCACGAAAAACATATTTATTGACCACTGAATCGCAATTCTAACCGACGTACAAAAGCTTTAGAACATAAACAACTCTAACAGATATGCCAAGACATGTGAAACAAATATTATAAAATCAAACATTGGTGGACGACACACTAAAAATTAAAAAGTAAGTTTAATTTTCTTGTTTTTATGTTAAATCTCTTTATTTCTTAACCTTGCTACATTTTTTTAACAGACGATATTTAAAAAGTTAATTTTGTATGTCTGTTTTACAACTTGGCATGCAGTTTTATATTTAATTAATACTATAATTCACCTTGCTGCTGGTTGGAAAAAATAACGCATTGGTTTTTTACTTGTCATATCAACAACGCCCCCATTTATTTACATGAAATTTTAAATTTGCGTGTGACACATGCGTATGCTCACCGTAAATAAGTGTTTGTAAATTTGTGGCTGATATGTAAACTATGAATGGATTTTGTAGCATAACTATAGACCAGGTTATAGAGCAAGCAGGTAACAAAGAGAGGATTGACAAGATTCGCGAGTCGATCTAACGAAATAAAGGCAGGAGCCCTAAAGTCCCTCAGATTTTTGAACGTAAGAAGCCTGAATTTCATTTAAAATACAAAAATTTAGCTGCAATTGAAACAAAGTGCAGGAACGCAGCTCCAGTGAGCTCTGCAGAAAGTTAAACTGTGTTCTAGGGGCATCGCTCTGCGTGTAATTTGCCGAAGGAAAAAAAAAGAGTTCAGGAAAAAAGATTAATTAAAAAAAGATTAAAAAGATCGATTAAAAAAAGATTAACCTACACAGAAACCCCCCCCCCCAAAAAAAAAGAGAAGCAATTGTAAATAATTCATTGAGTACACATTATAAATACTGGCATCACATTGAAATAGTGAAACACTATTTCCACTGCACTAGATAATGTGCAAAAACACATCTATAATGCATACTAGAAAACTCTTTCTTCTTCAAAAAGATGCACATGAAGGTGCAAAAATATTCAGGTATGAAGTTTTGCTCTTGTGTCAGCAGATGTGCATAAATGATTTTTCTAATCATGATAATTCACTTAGAACTAGTATTTGATGAAGAATTTCAGTCATAAACATTGAAGCATTTTTAGCATTGAAAAGGGTGTTCCTTGTAACACCGTGTATGCCGTTTTCCTGCTCATTTGCGTTTTAATATGTTTTTCATATGCTTTTTTCATTACACACAGTATTTATTTGTCTATTGTCAAATTCATATTCAAATTAAAAAAAAAAAAACTTACTTTTTGTTAAACCTTTTTTTTTTTTGTAAATATCTATCTATATCAACTGTCCGACCTCGAAAGCCGGAACTAGCAATGTTGAACGGTTCGATTTTTAAAAGGAAGACAGCTTGATTGCGAAAATGCACGATAGCAGCATTTCTACTTAGTCCGATATTATTTTATTTTTATAAGAAATGATGAGGAAGAGAAATTAAAAAAAAACAAAAAAAAACCACCAACACAAATCAACATCTCAAATAAACGAATGTAACGACAAATAAAACAAAGAAAAATTCCTTCCCATTCCTTGTCTCTCTTATCACAATCACCCCCCAGTTTCATATAATCAGTTGAGACCTGACGCATGCGCGAATTCGAGGAAGGTCGCCGAAAAGAACATCAAACAGTATCTATCTATCCATCTATATGTACATATAAATATACAGGGTGAGTTTGATCGAATCTGCTATACGAAAAGGGGTGATAGAAGAGTCAAAGTGGAGTATAGAACCACCCATTAGCGGTATCAATTCTTAACCGTAACCGAGTAATATTATATTTAAGAAAATTCGCAAAAAAACAAAATTTTGAGAAAAAGACCGATTTCTGAACTTCCTGTCGGACCTTTATACATATTTGGAAAGAGCAGACAAAATCCTTTAAAATGACACTTTTTGAGACATCAAGAATGACATCAAGATAGTCGCACTTCACAGTGAGTTACGAGCTTTCAAACACTGGAAACACTCAAAAATGAAATTTCATCAAACTTTTCAGTCAAAAATTTCAGAAACAACCGTATGAGCTACAACCGGTCAAATGCACCAAAAACTTTCCCATTTCCCTAGCTTTCAGATGATACAACAGAAAATCATATTGGGCTTCAAGTTCAGCAGATATTCTGGCTTTTGTTTGAAATAGTATGAAAATCGTCCTTTGTCAGAATATGGAAATCAGCAAAGAGTCAGACTTTTATGTTCTAAATTTTCCATTTCATGTAAGTGTACTGGTTTATTTATTCAAGAAAAGGAAAATTTTATAACTAAATATTAAATTGTAACACTTTATTAAGTTAATAATCACAACAGAAGATAACAACACGTAGAAACAAAGGAAGCATTACTTTAACGCGCTTTTCACAAAGAAAAATTCAAAATTAAATGAGTTACACTAACATCTATGAGTACATTTACATGTAAACAATACTCAAAATTTCCCAGAACTACTGAAATTATCATCCCCCACACCGGATAGATGCCCTTGGCCTTTTAAGAGCGAGAACTACCGTTTAAACGCTTTTACAGGTAAATACGTTTGTTTAACTCCCCCTAAAACTCCATCATAGATTCAAATATTGCAAAACTCAAATATATCATCTGAAAGCTCTTTAAAAGAGCTATTTAGAAAGATTTAATTTTTCTTTCTGAGGTCAAGGTTCCACCTGTAATGACTTCATCAAAATGGCCTCAAATGACGTCATCACAGGTGGGCCCTTGACCTTAGAAAGAAAAATTAAATCTTTCTAGATAGCTCTTTTAAAGCGCTTTCAGATGATATAGTTGAGTTTTGAAATATTTAAATCTATGATGGAGTTTTAGAGGGAGTTAAACAAACGTATTTACCTGTAAAAGCGGCCATTTGATGACGTCATCACAGGTGGGCCCTTGACCTCAGAAAGAAACATTAAACCTTTCCAAATAGATCTTTTAAAGCGCTTTCAGATGATATAGTTGAATTTTGAAATATTTAAATCTATGATGGAGTTTTAGGGGGAGTTCAACAAACATATTTACCTGTAAAAGCGGCCATCTTGATGACGTCATCACGGGAGTTCATGACCCCTGATCAAGTGTCTCCCGGCGGTTTTTTGTTCTTATATATGTACATAAGCTCTGTACCAAATTTCACACCGGTATCCGGAAGTGAAATATTTCGGCTGTTTTTGTCGCTAACTCCAGACTATAATAAATTCGTAATGAAACGGCAATTTTGATAATGGAACGTTTTGACGCAAAATGAGTTTTGGAGCAGGTGGTCGACAGGAAAATGAGGCAGCTTTTGGGATACAGATCAGCGCTGATATCTATTACGGCTGTGAACAACTATTTTAGAGATGAAAGTATTACTCAATTTCGAAAACAAATTAGAAAATGGAATAAAAAAAGAGAGGAATCAATACTCAAACGTACAATCCAGAGAATGGAGTAAAAAACGGGAGAGTTGGCAGGTCTGTTTATAGGGTTCATTTATTGACCAGATAAAGAATCAGAAGAGCTCCTTTCTTGAATTCTTCCAAAGCCAAAACAATCTTGATTTGGATTTCTTAACTCAGATTCTTGTCCACGGCCTACGAATTTGGAACCGCTCAAGTAGAGAATCATTTAAAGTAAAGCTCAAAATAGCTTAAGGTATGTTTTATGTTTGTGTAAGTTCCATATCTCATAGCGAAAATTAGAATGCAGTTTTCAGCTTTCTAGATTTAAAAACATTTCCGACATTAAAAAATTCCTTAATTTAAGACTCTTTATTAGAAAATCATACACATAATGAAATATTTAATATGACGTTACATTAATATGGATTTTATGATTTCATTATTTTTACACAAGGACGTCACAAACAGGTTATAAAAAGTTCACATCTGCTAGATTTTACATAAATTTTTTGTAGCAAGAATTTCAGAAAGGACATTTTAATAATGAATAAATAGCAAAGGACTAAACTATTTAAAGGGACAAACTATTTAAGGGAACAAGGAAGGAAAACTATTTAAAAGCTACTGTTTTTAAATAGTTTTTCCTGTCACAAAATAAGTAGTAAGCAATAAAATAAAGATTGAAAAATGGAACTATGAATTTAATACCGTAAAACGGGGTGAATCGGTTCACTTTTCAGCTTTGATCGTAAAAAAAGTAGTTAAAAGATTTTTTTTAATTTGATTTTTTGTGTAAAAACTTCGGTCTTGCTTTGCTTTTGATATTCCAAGCAAAGACAAAACGTGTTGAGCAGTTATGATTTATATGTACAGGGTATTTATAAATTAACGTGGGGTGTTTGGAGCCCTCTAGCACGTGAAGTACTGGGGCCGAATTTCATGGGCTCACATATTAGAGTATGGGATTTCGATTTCTGAAATAAAAAAAAATAGTTTAAAAATTGCCACCAGGGGAAATTTTGGCGCTGAAAATGTGTATTACTCTTTTGTCGAAGAATTAAATGCAACTGACAAAATATGCATCCATTTTATTTGCAAAAATGGCTTTTTTTATCACAAATGCAGTTCAATATGATCACCATTGTGAAGTTGCAAGAACTGGATTTGATGCATAACATTGTCCACGGCAGCTCGTAACGTATCAGAATTGATTTCTCTGACTTTTAAAGTTACACTATCTTTTAAACTTGCTATATTAGAAACATGTCTTTGATACACAACACTTTTCAGCTATCCCCATAACCATAAATCACATGGATTGAGATCGGCGACCTCGGGGGTAATTCTACGGCGTCATACTAAACCTCATTTGCAAATAAAAATCATTTTTTCTCTGCGAAATTGCTTTGAACAGCATTTTTTCAAATTTAACTCGCGATATTCAGAGTAATACACTGTTACAGAGCCAAATTTCCCCCTGGTGGCGATTTTTTAAATTTTTTTTTATTTCAGAAATCAAAATCCCATGGTATGATATGTGCGCCCATGAAATTTGACAAAATTTCGCCCAGTACTTCGAGCGCTAGAGGGCTCCGAACACCTCAGTTAATTTTTAACCACCCTGTATATTTAAATGTGTTCCGATTGACCCCGCTGATAGGGGTCAATCGGAACACATGTTAAAATTTTCATTTTTTTCAATTTAACCTGTAATAGGTCTCATAACAATTAGTAATATTGATGGGGGAGAATAAAGACAGATAGTTGCAGTCAAGTTACAGTTTATTTTCTATACCAGTAAACGTATGAATTGTCAATACTCAAAAATAATTTTGAACTTATGAAAAATTAAAATTCATTTTCAGAAAATGTATTTGAATTGAAAAACAAAGATTGAATATAAATTGAAGTCACGCATGTCGTCCACAAATCCATCTCTGTATTTCAAGTAAAAAGAAGTCTTGTGGAGCAAAAATGTTTCTAGATCTGGAACTTTCTGTCATTCTAAGATCTAGCTCAGTAGTGGCCACACAGTGTGGAACGGCGGAGTATTAAGAGTGGCACGCGAAGACTTATTGAACATTTTTCAAAATTGAGAAAATAATGCGGTTTTTAGCAATTTTGTAAACCTCATTCTCATAGTTGAAAAAACCCTTTAAAATCTTACTGCTAATTCATTTGTATTTATTTATAAATGTAATACGTTATACTTTGGTCAAAAGCTTAATCTGGAGATGTAATCGTGCGTTCCATAAATGATTTGGGCAAGAATCCAAGGAGCGGGAGCTGGGGGGAACGTTCCCAAAACCCTAAGTGATTCTGAGGATTCCGACTCAGACTCGGATGGTTTTTTAACGGATGGCACAACTTAATCACGCTCTACCAAAGACGGTTCAGCAAATGACCAGAAATTTGAATTATCACTGCCAGGGAAGTCTTTGAGTTAAAACTTTCTAAGTTAACTTAAGTGTTAGCCACTGTCAGATCTAGGAGAGAGCAAGGGGGCCCTAGCTTCGGGCGGCAAAACTGAAGTGTATTGAAAGCCCAAATGCGGTTCTAAAAATGTGTCATGACCTCCCTAGGAGCCTAAAAAGTTCTTAAAATTACGTTTTTCACCCTCTTATTGCTGAAAAATTTCTGGAGAAGTGTTCCAACCCCTACTTCCTTTCCTAAGATCCCTATGTTTAGAAATGCATTTTTAATGCATAAATTCTAAACATTTCCAGAGAAAAGCCGCTTTTCTATACCTCTTCTCTTAAATTAGTCAAATGTAACCTAAAATGACATTTTTGAACCTTCTGTTTCAAAAAGATTGCAGTGAGGATTCCCCTTTTCCTTGCCTGACGTCGCCGACTTTGTGTATGTGTTTTTAAACGAAGGAGCCTTCGAATCTCCCAACTTTTTCCTTAACATTACCAAATAGTACACGAATTGCATGGTAAGAGCCTAAAGATGGAAACATTTCCAGAGGAACTCCCGAACTCTCCTAAACAATCTAAGAATGCATCTTTTAGTTTTGAATTTTGAAATTATTAATGGAAGAGCAAGCACTACTTCCTGCAATATCTCAAAATATAGTCTAAAACTCCATTTTTAAAACTTCAGTTTAAAAAAGTTTCCAGTGACAGTCTCCAAATCCCAGGCCTTCCAAAGTTATTAAAGATAGTATAAAATTTCTTTACAGACTTTAATTTAGAAAAGGCTTGTGAAGGGCTGCCGAACCCACAGTTTCCCAAACGTTACCACAAAAGATGTCGTGAAATTAAAGTTAAACCGCGAAGAGAGGACGGGTCGATTGGAAACGGACCACTTCATTTAAAAATAGGTTGGATTAGCGAGAAAGCACAACTTCAATGCTTACGCGTTCTAGCAAATCCAACCTATTTCGAAATGAAGTGGTCCGTTTCCGCTTCCAGTCGATCCACCATCTCTTTGTGGTTCAACTATACGTGTTTACGATTTTAGTTTTGAAAACTCTCCGAGCGATATTTCTACATTTTCCCTCTAATGTAAAGTCTGCAGATATGGCTTAGATCTGAACCTTTCGTTTTCAATGACTACTCAAAAAGGACTTCACACAATGTCGCGAAAAATTACAATGGAAACCCTGAAAGGTACTCTTCTCCTATCGTTTTCAAATAAAACCTAAAGTCACATTTTTAGGACAATTTCGAACACGCTTTGGAAGAGATCAACTTGATAACATTATGGTTTCGCTCTATGTGACAGTCTACAATTGTACTTTTCAAACTTCAATGTTGAAAATTTTCCAGAGAGCCCCTACCAATTTACCGTTTCCATAACCTGACCAAAGACAGCAAAAAACGAGTTTTCCCTGCACAGAGCTTCTTCACATCGCAGAAATAATATGGTATTTGAGTAAAAGTTACATAATAAACCCCTAAATGAAAAAAAAATCCCATTTTTGTCATTGAAAATTTCAAAGTGGCACGTGAAATATTTTTTTTCTCCCGAAAGTGGCACTTTTCCCAAAAAGGTTGGCCACCCCTGATCTAGCTACTCACCAGAAGGGGTAAACAATAATATATCCTTGTCCCTGTTTTGACTAGAAGAATTGGGGTTAGAATCTTGACTTTTTAAACAGTTTCCTTTTGGAACAACAAATCAAAGTTCACCCCGTAAATCCTTATCCTATGCCATCCATTCATTCATTCAAGAATTTGTCATTTTTATGACACAAATAAAAAATATATCAAATCTAATGTGTTGCTCAGATATATGCATAATTGAAAAATGCTTCTCTTAGTTTTCAATTAAACAGAGGTCTATTGGCATACAAAATTTTGTAGAGGATGAAAACTTGACGGTTTTTAGCCTTCCACTTGCAGCCTTGCTCATAAAGTCAGTAGTGTTGCCTGAATGACCAAAATATTTTTTTCCCTACTTCTTATGATATTAACTTTCAAAAAAAAAAAAAACCTGTCAAAAATACCCAGTGGTATATTTTATATATATTTCTTTGTATGGTCAGGAAGTTTTGTTCCGAATCACCCCGCTGTTCCGATACACCCCGTTTTACAGTACAACTTTTTGACTTCATCACAATGCAAGCAAAATATTTGCTGCAAATACCATAAAGCACATAAACCTGTTTACCGTCACCGCCAAAACTAAAGATCAAATGAGTGTAATTTTATTTTTATTTTTGTTTAGGCCGGTAAGAAATTATATAGATTTTTCACAAATATGAAAGTTTGGACATTTTTCCTCTAAAGCGAAACTAATACTTATTTAAAAGAAAAAACATACAGCAGGGGTGAAATATCTAAAAACAAACAAATAATGATAAAATAGTTGAAATACAAAAAGGCAGGGACGTGCCGTCTGAGTAGGCAGTGCCTACTCACGAAGAAAACAGGCCAAACTTTTAATTTCGTTCAATGACATTTAATGCCTTGATTGGAAAGCTATTTAACCCTATAACTCTCAAGTTATTTTGATTATTTGGGTGCACAAATTGTCAATTTTTTTTATTGCAAAAATTAAATGTTTAGTTCAAAAGAAAATATATTTAGTCGTTAAAAATTGATATTTTGAAGCACATGAGTAAAATATTTAAAGTTTTGTAGCCACTGCATATTTGCTCTAGGCGGTTGCCACTCAACATGGCAGTTATAAAGTTCGCTTCTAGTGGAACATTATTTTCTAAAAATGAAAAAAAAAAAAAAAATATTTTCTAAAGAATAAATAAATGAAAAAAAAAAATTAAATAAATAAAAGTGAATACCTTTCAGTAATTCAGTCTTGTGTGGTATATAACTTGAAACACTTTTCCAAGCACAAACCCGAGAAACATTCGGGTTTGACAAAGAGATGAAGCCGAAATGAACATCTCCCGATATATATTCGGGTATAACAATACGATGCACTCAAAAAAAAAAAAAAAAATACCCCGAGTAACACTCGGGCTTGACATTTTCGAACACCAGACATTTTCTGTGGGGTTTTTTTTTTCCATGAAATGTTTTCGTAATTTTCAAATGTTTCGTTTTTTCATTTGTCATATTGTTTCCCATGTTTAAGTAGAAACCTCAGGATAGTTGTTCCGTTTAAACTTTTTGTAAAAAAGACTTACGAAGCAAAGCGATAAAATATTGAAAAATTCATGTCATTAGTACATGAAAGTATATTTCAAAAAATTAGCTTTTGGAGTTGATAAGGATGCATTCAGCAGTTTAACAAAAAGTACGGAAACTTTATTGACATTAAAAGACTGAAAGAGCAAATTTAGCAGATATTAATGGGAACAAGTTTTTTGTGTCAAATGAATAAAAAATATGCTTGATTTTATTCTTGAAATATGAACTGAGACACTAGTTTCCAGGAACTGAAGTTGTTAGTTAATTTTGACTACACCAGACACAATTGTTTTTGTAGAGTGAATATTTTCGGATGCAAAAAGAATTAAGCGTTACACTAGGAATAGAATGATAAATTAGCAACTTTCATATCTTGTTTTAATATCCATGAATAAAATGAAACTAGACACCACTTTTAATTTTTATGAAAGTCACGGATATTTTCACCACAATGAAAGAAAGAAGAATATATTTTCAGTAGAGTTAGAGAAATATCATTGTTCATATGTTTACACTAGGGACTACGTAAATATCATTCATATTCATACTGTTTTAATACGGTTAACATCGTATGCGTTTTTCAACTAATGAAAATTTCCACAAATGTGTCGTCTAGTTGCAAAACCGGCCAACTCCTCAATTTTAGAAAAACTCTTCTTTTATTGTACTAAGTCCTTTACGAATATTCCCACCCATTGGCAATGAGAAACCACAACAAAACAGATCAAATCAATGCGTTTTGGGGGTTAGAAAACCCCAATATGCTGCAAAAGCGGCCACATCCACTCGTCAGTGTTTTTCAAAACCGGTCATCTCCAAATTCAACAGGTAGGCAGGTGGCACTAATGTTCCCGCTTATCATATCACATCTTGACGAGAGTTTGTTTGTTTACATGTTATTGTTGCTCACTGAAAGTTGTGTTTAAACGTGTAGTAATGGAGAAAATCGTGAATACAGTTTCTGCAAGTCAAGCAAATTAAGTCATCAAAGGCATGTTTCTAAAATAGCAAGTTTAAAGGATTTTGTAACTTTAAAAGTCAGAGATATCAATTCTGATATGTTACGAGCTGCCATGAAAAATGTTGTGCATCGTATCCAGCTCTTGCAACTTCACAATGGTAATCATATTGAACTACATTTGTGATAAAAAAGTCATTTTTGCAAATAAAATGGATGCATATTTTGTCAGTGGCATTTAATTCTTCGACAATCAAAGTAATACACTTTTGTAGCGGCAAAATTTCCCCTGGGGGTCCTTTTTAAAACTTTGGTCTAATATGTGTGCCCATGAATTTTGGCAATATTTCCCCCAGTACTTCACGCGATACAGGGCTCCAAACGCCTCACGTTAATTAATAACCACCCTGTATATATATTTTTTTATAAATTTACTCAACCCAAAATAAAGTTCAGTTACACAGAAACATTGTGAATGATTTTTCTTGGCTAAAACCCCGCTATTTAAAGTCAATTTTGTACATATTTTAAGCTTTAGTTTGTTGCAAAACCGGCCAACTCCAAAATGGGTTGCGAAACCAGCCAAATCTAAACTATAATTTTGAATTTTACCCTCCCTGCACTTTCCCCCAGATTCTCTTATGGTGCTTTAAAACCTACTATCCTAGTGACACATTAACAACAAGAGATAAGGATTCTATATTAAATTCCCTAGGTGTGACCGTCTCTCCTGAAAAATTTTCTGTTTTGGAGATGACCGGTTTTGCAACCAGACGACACAAATCATCTCATGTGCCTATCCCTTCACGGTACGTGCCTGCAAAAAGGTAACTGCAAGAGAAATTCCTAAATAGCTAATAGCGACAGCACTTGAAGAAAATAAATGTTCAGTTTCATATTAGTTGCCGTCACACTGCTTAAATTCCATTCCAATAAACAAAATCCTTTGAAGTTCATTTTACGGTATAGTCGCAAGTTAAAATTATTAAATTACGTTTTCTATCCGCTGGTGAGAAGAGAAAATCTAAATTTTTATTCCTCTTCATCCCATCCGAAGTCCTATTCATACAACAGTTCCTTTTAGCAATCGCTCCTTTCCAATTTGACTCTGTAAAGAAAACAGTATCTACTGGATACCTGCCTCCTTATATAGAATGGAGTTGCTGACTTCCCACGAATAGAAATACACACGTATAGTACAAGTATAGTTGATTCCCAATTGAACCTTCATTTTACCAGTCAATATAACTTGAAGAAGTAGAAATAGTTTATGTGGTGCATCAACATTTTCAAAAAACTACTATTCTTTTGTGCGAGTCCGATATTTTTGTTTTATATACGGTCCGATATTTAGTTTTGGCGGCTTGTGCCTTAATTTAGTTGGTGGGCCAGCAATTATATGTTTCCACAGTAATGTTTACACAGATAAAATAAAGGAAGCAACAATTAGTAAACTAATTCTGAACAACTTAAAATAATACTTAATTCAACAAGAAATCAATACAAACTTTAGACAGCACTGAAAAATTATCCCATTTTTTTAATGCATAGGTTTTATGTTTTAAATGCTTCACTAGCCTTAACCGATCGATATAATAATAATAACAATATGCTGCAAAGATGACCGATTATCTCTTCATCACTAATGTTAATCAAGCCCTAATTTTGCCATTTTCAGACAGTGGAAATATTCATCGCATCAGAAGTCTCACACCCCGAAGAGAGAGCGAGCACCTCTTCAAACATTATGGAACAGGACACTCGAAAAGAAAAAGCCTAGAAATAACCCCCTAAAAATTTCGACGATGCAGTCTGCACAATGACTTTTTAGCAGCCTCTACCAAATTAAGGAACATAAAGGGTCAATGAATAGTTATGGTCAAGCTTAAAAGTTTTTTTTAATTTTTTACATGGGAAAACGAATTCTAACGGTGTTAGAACTTGAAAATGTTACTTTTAAGCTGTGATATTTTCATTCATTTTCTATTATAGTGTGTATATTTCAAAATAAATTGGAAGTACCCTGGGTCCATGCTGTACACTCCTGCAGAGACGAATAAGATGCTGGGTACTTGGGCACTCAGGTGTGAAAGGTAATGAAATGGCTGATCACCTTGCTAGAAAAGGTTCTGATACACCTTTTGTTGGCCCTGAGCCAGCAATTGGGATTTCAAAGAATCTTATGAAGATTGCTGTTTTTGATATCTTTAGGGAAAAACAGTATCATAACTGGCGTAACATGGATGGATTGGACAACGTCAGGCAAAAGAACTTAATAGAGGTTGCCCTAGTATCAGGGCCAAATAACTCTTAAGTCTGAATAGATATAGTGTTAGGAAGGCTATTAGTGTTAGGAAGGCTATTAGTGTTAGGAAGGCTACTGGTCATTGCACTTTAAAGCGGCACCTTACTTTTATGGTTATTACTAATGATCCAACTTGCCTTGTTCATGAGGAGACTGCTACACACATTTTGTGTAAATGTGAAGTGTTCTTTGCCTATAAGTTTGGACACCTGGGTCGTCACTTGCTCGATGCTTGGGAGGTCCTGTTGTTGGCCCTGGTGTTTGCTGAACTTTGCGTCGGCTTATGGTCTCTTTTAAGACTCCTGTTTGGGGATTAGTACAGTAGACCTCTGGTCGCGCAATGCTTGGCTTTGTTAAGCTCCCCTTGCTTTCAATTCATTTTATTTTTCGCTGCACGTTAAAAATAAATCTGAATAAGGTGACGGGGCACGTTTAAGGAAGCGCTTACGCGCCTTGAAGCTTTTTTGTGTCAAACCTTTTTGGCATTTTCTGGCTATTTAGTTTTGCAAATCATCATTAAAGGTTTAATTGAGTAAGAGACTCTTTTTTTTGTAGCTTTCAATTAGGGATGCACCGATTTATCGGCACTACCGATTAACCGGCCATAATCGGCCACTTTGCCGATTATTAATAATCGGCAAAATCTTGCGATTAATCGGCGAATTTTTTTATTTTTTTATATTATCTTTTAAAGTATACCTTCAGCAAGAAACTATGATAAATTGTCTCATTAACAGTAAATAAATGTAATTTTCTGAAATCCTTACTATAACATACAGTATGAAAGTGTGTGCAGAGTATAAACAAAACAAATAGTTCATAGAAAACGTAAAACTAATTGGAATATTAAAAGATAACCCTCTGCAAATTCTTAAAATTTTGAGTTGGAATTCAAAAACATGAATATTTCATTTCATTTATAATCAGTCAAATTTTGCTGATCAACCGGCGGAAAAGATGTTTTAAATAAAATTAATTCACTGGTGTTTGAGCACAATATTACGATGGATAAATTTATAAACAAGAAATAAATAATTTTCTGCAAACACAAGAATTACACGTTTTACGAAAGTGCAGTGAGTAAAAACAAAACAATTAATTCAAAGAATGCAATACAAAATAATAATAATAATAATAAGTTGCCTCTCAGTTGATATAAATGATTTAATAATTTAATATTCCTATTCTGAAGAAATCTACACTTATAGACAATATTGCAACATTTTTCATGTCACGATATTTTTCTCTTTAGCTTATTGCTTTTAAATAACATCTAATTTTCAAAGAACAAAAGTCTTGAATTAAATGGCTACTTATAGTTGACAAATAAATTTAAATTAAGAACACCCCTAAATTAAAGTGCTCATCAGAGCTACCCCCCCCCATTTGTTTTAATAACTATTATGTCTAATATGTTAATGTAATTTTATTTACAAAAATATTAAAAAATTTTCAAAGGAAGTTGATAAAATTTTGAAATTTTTTAACATGGAAAAATGGAGAAAAACAAATCTTTTGCCAAAAACAAATAAGTAACCATTTTTAAAAATCGGAATTGTATTAGAAAGGGAAAAAACCGTGAGGTTGAAATTGGTAATATTAAAAATAATAAACCCGAACATTAATCGGCCGATTAATCGGTAATCGGCCAATTTGCTTATCGGTGCATCCCTAGTTTCAATCATAGTTATTAGTCCTGGATCTGACAGCACTTCTGTAGGAATGTTTGAGTACGGAGAATTTTTTTCCAAAAATGTTTAGTAGGTGCCCTAGGAAGTATTTTGGACTCGGGTGGACATCCGCCACCTGGTGCATTTTTTTGCTATGACGTCATCAAAGATGGCGGCCATTTTGGCTCTCATAAATGCTAAAAAATGCCCAGCACTTCTGCAGGAAATTTAAAAATTGAGAATTTCTTTTCAAAAATGTTTAGTAGGTGTCCTAGAAAGTATTTTAGACTCGGGTGGACATCCGTCTCCTGCTGGTACATTTTCCTGTTATGACGTCATCAAAGTTGGCGGCCGTTCGATCCTATAATGGCTCATATCTATGTTACTACTGGACCGATTTGCATGAAAATTGTGATTTTTTTTACTAATTTGTCTGATGCTATTTGTCTTCAAGCTGCACTGTTAGAAATTTATTCGAAAAAATAATTGAAAATAAATTTATTGATTTTTTTTTTCTTTTTTCATTTTTAACTACCAAGACTTAACCATAAAAATTGGTGTTAACCCTTTTATTTTCACGAGAAAATGCTAATTTACCGCTGCTTGCATACCAAAAGATGCAGCCAGTGGCGTACGTAGACAAATCATTTCAGGGGGGGGGGCTGAGTCAAGACTCTTTGCGAGCGAGGTGGGGGGAGCACCTCATGAAATGTAGCTAAGAAAAGTAAATGTCTCGAATTTCTACTTTAATGCCTATTTAAGTCGACAAAAATACATCATTAAAAACAACTTTTTTGTCATTAAAATTATTTTGAAGAAAGCGTTTTGACAGACACAGAGAATGATAAATTTAAATTGAAAAAAAAATCTTCATTGAAAGAGGTGTTGCTGAAACACTTGTTTGCAATATCTTTGCAAATTAACGCTCTAATAATGCTAATTTTGCAGTTTATTTTACTATTGTTCCCAATACTGGGTTTTAATTCAATTTGCTGAAATTTATTTAGCAGAATTATATGACCGTAAAACATTAACTGTGTGTGTGTGTGTGTGTGTGTGTGTGTGTGTGTGTGTGTGTGTGTGTGTGTGTGTGTGTTGTATTTCTAAAAACATAGATTTACAATAAAAATGAACAAAATGGAATGATAGGATAACTATAAACATGACGTACAGTAAAGTAGAAAGTAGACATGTCAAAAAAAATCTTTTAGTTTTGTCCTACACTTAACTATCTGTTCTAAAAGCTTTTCTCGTTTTGGTATTTCAAAAAAAAAAAAAAAAATGGGGAAATTTAGAAAAAAAAAACTGAAAGCTTGCATTTTAAAAATTCGTTTCAGAAATTTCGGAGGGGGCTGCAGCCCTATCAGCCCAACACCTGAGTACGCCACTGGATGCAGCTGTATTACAAAATAGTAAAACGTCCTGCTCGTCCAAGCAATGCAAGGAAAATTTAAACTTAGTTAAAACAGAGGCGAATGAGAAGAAATACGAAAATTCAAACATGTTGTATCAGTTTAGGAGAGTTACTTGATTCTTTTACACAGTTCTGATGATTGTTGTTGATTATGATTTTTCCCCTCTGAAAACATTCGAAGAACCGGTTTTACCATCTTGTAAATTCAGTTTTGAAGAAAATCCACAGTAACAACAATTTTGATTTTTGCTAATGAATCTATACCATATAAATTACCATGCAACTATTTACACAACTCAAATGAATTTCAATCGTGTCCTCAACCAGCTGGGCCAGAACCAATCGCGTACATAGTCTTAAGTGCGCCCCCTTGCTATATTTGTAAGTGCACCACCACTTCCCTGTTAAACTATAAGAATTTTTTTCCCGTGTATCTCTTAGTGCTATTTTTCAGGAAGGTGCGCCCTCAAACCTCATGCCCCCCCCTGCTCCGTGGGGGTTTTGGGGTGCTATGTACACCACTGGCCAGAACTATCTACCAGCAACCTATGACGAAGGTGTGTACACGTTATCGTATGTGATATTCAAATAAACATTCCAGATAAGTTTGCAAATATTGTAAAGGGGTTGGGTGCATTCCGAACGGCAACAATTGTAATATGCTGCTTAGAAAAATTTCTTTGAAAAGGTCTAATATCCGATGTGTTTATTGAATCGGACATGATATTGGAACTAACCACGATTTTGTCCAAAAGAGAAATGGTTTGAACATCTACCATGAATTTTCTTAGAAGCAAACTCTGAACTTAGATGCAAAGCTGTCTCAATGTTTAAATAAGAACTGTTAGAAAGTTAATATTTAAACATTGTAAACAGACTTGTTTAATCTACTTCCCAATACATCACACTGACAAAAACACTGGCTTCAAAAGATACAATGAAAAATATATTAAACTTATTTAATACTGGTGACTGAAGACATACTGGAGACTGTACTTTATACGATACGAGGGAAAAAGAGTCAAGATCGCTCAAGCTCCATTCTTAACGCCATATTGGCAGTATTTCCTTGCAACAAAACACAAAATGCTTGTACTACTACAAGGAAAGACAGTAAAAAGAAGTCAAACAGTCAGCATCACCGATCTCACCTCATGATGCGAAAACTTTTAGCTCGTTCCTGTGACGTGGAAGAGCTCTTTCAGTATGAACTATCTGAAAACTATTCAATGTTTAATGAACAAGAATTTGTTAAATTTACAAACAGGTGCATTGTTAAAAGAGCTAGAACAAGCTTACGGTAACATAAGAAAAGAAAATGTGTTCAATTCTGGTGAAAAGTCCTGTTATATAGTGAACTTTTCTACACGAAAGGTTATGACAGATAAAAACAAAAAACTTGCCGAAGCAGTTCCTGTTTTTATTATTATTATTATTATTTCGATCATATATTGGGAGTGTCGCAAAAGGCTGTGAAAGAGTCTGTAAAATTTTTGACAGTTAGAGCAAATTTTTCCCTAAAAAGTCTACGAGCGTAGAGCCAAGGTAGCAGTATTGTTTGTTATACATGTTATTAAAATCTCTCAAGATGCTACTCTGCCTGTCCTAAACAATAGCTTTAGGGCATAATAAGGAAACAAACTGATCTTACAACGTGGAAAGACCTGGACTTAAATTGCGTGATAGCAGAGGAAGCAGACTTCGAGAATAATGGTGTTAGCTTTATTTTCCTGGTATACTGTTATTCTGTGATTTGGTGTTTAGAAACTTTGGGGGAGCACTGGAGTTATGGATTCTACGCGACTTTTGTTCATAATATTCACCGAAAAACAGGTGAAAACATTCCACGTATATTATCCGACTGGAATACGTAGAACAAATTCGTAAATCAAGCAAAATAATACGTAGTGCAGGTAATACGAAAAGGGTCATACAGTAAATTTTTAGATGAACTAAGATTATAGCTGTATCCTGATGTGAAGAATATTGACTTTGAGAATTTGCCACCTTCTAGTGCAAAGAGTGCCACGGGCCATAAATTGAGATAATATTTTTGTACATTGTACCTTTAGCACTACAGAATGGTAAAGGAGGATCTTCGAATATTTTTTCAGAGTAGAAAAATCATAAACAATAACAACATCGGAACTGTAAACAGGGATAAAATAGTTCTCCTAAACTGCTACAATACGTCTGAATTTTCATATTTCTTCTCATTCTCATCTATTTTAACTAAATTTAAATTTTCCTTGCTATCGCTTAGACGAGCAGGACGTTTTATTATTTTGCAATACAGCTTTATCTTTTGGCATTCACGCAGCGGTAAATTAGCATTTTCTCGTGAAAATAAAAGGGTTAACACCATTTTTTATGGTTAAGTCTTGGTAGTTAAAAATGAAAAAAAAAAAAAAAAGAAAAAGAAAAAAAAAATCAATAAATTTATTTTTAATTATTTTTTCGAATAAATTTCTAACAGTGCAGCTTGAAGACAAATAGCATCAGACAAATTAGTAAAAAAAATTGCAATTTTCATGCAAATCGGTCCAGTAGTAACATAGATATGAGCCATTATAGGATCGAGCGGCCGCCATCTTTGATGACGTCATAACAGGAAAATGTACCAGGAGACGGATGTCCACCCGAGTCTAAAATACTTTCTAGGACACCTACTAAACATTTTTGAAAAGAAATTCTCAATTTTTAAATTTCCTGCAGAAGTGCTGGGCATTTTTTAGCATTTATGAGAGCCAAAATGGCCGCCATCTTTGATGACGTCATAGCAGAAAAATGCACCAGGTGGCGGATGTCCACCCGAGTCCAAAATACTTCCTAGGGCACCTACTAAACATTTTTGGAAAAAAATTCTCCGTACTCAAACATTCCTACAGAAGTGCTGTCAGATCCTGGACTATATGTCTTCATGCCTAATCTGCTTTAATTTTATAGACTATTCTGCTCATTATAAATGTTCTTTATTTTATGGATGGTACGACATTATGTTGAAAAAGCTGACATAACTAAGTTAGACGTCAAAATAATGAAAAATGCCGTTCTGTGGGTGAGACTGGATCAGTAAGTGAGACTGCGTAAACGTGCCCCGGGTACAAAGCAGGCTTATGCAACAGGCATTGACCAAAAAATTATTTTTTCGACGCTTAAATATTTAAGCAAGGCAAAAACTAAATGCAAACTTTAATAACTGCTCAATAGACCATAACGTCTAAAATTTCCTAAATTGAAACATAAAACTTAGAAAATTCATTGAAAAAAATCAGCGTAAACGTAACCTGGTCTCTGCCCCATTTGTCTTATTACTGCAAAAGAGCAAATGAAAAGATATAATCGACAAAAATTGTAATTAATGGCAATTAAATAAAATAGTATTTTTAAGTACTATCGGAAAAAAATCAAGACATTGAAAAAAGTTTGTACAAAAACTGCTACCGCCCGTAAATAAGGGGTCAAGAGAAAGGAAAACTAATTTTGTGTCACAAAATGAATTGCAGTTGTATTTCCTTTATGCCAAAGTGCATTGCTTTAAGTTTGTGCGAAGTAAAACATACAGAAATAAAACTTGTTTAACAAAAGGAGTGAAATATAAAGTTCTAGTTTCTTTTTTTTTAAAGTTCTTCCTTCAGCCTAAATGAATGCAAAATGTTCAAACGCCCTTGCATCTCGTCCTTTTTCGTCGAAGTTATTTTGCCGTCTTTAATGTTCTTTACACGTTCCCTTTCGCTGGCGATGAAACCAGCACCACGCTCAATCACTTTTTGCATCATTTTAATATAAACATCAGCAGATTTCTTTTCACTTTTGTCTGATAAGTCTTCCATCAGTTCTCTGGCTTGTTCTAAAATAGTTTCCCAGGCACTTTTATCATCGGATGCCATGAACTTTTCCGCTAATTCATCAAATTGAGGCAAGCATTTGTCCAAAACTAAGCGCACACCTAAAATAAAAGAAAGTAGTGTTCATTGCAATGTAAAATAACCAGCATAGTTAAAAATAACAAGTTCTATAGTTTGACTAGCTACCTGCGACAATCAATTGGCTCACAGTGGGTGTCTGGAGAAATTTATTAAACTCGGTTATTTCCATCCATGGACTGTGCTTATTATGCACTCATCAGCGTGGAATAAGAAAGTAACCGAGTTGGAGGCAAAAATCCTCTTAGAGAGCCAAAAAAAAACTGGTAGCTAATGTGAAATTAGAATAGCAGCGAGCGACGGCACACATTTTATTAAAATTTACGAGTCGTACCGTACCAAGAGCGGTCGCTCACAAAAACGGCATACAAAAGAATTTATTTAAGTAAAATAGTTAGAATTACATTTTAAAGATCTATACAATAAGCACATTAATAAATAAATTTGACTACTGCACTGTTAAAAATAACCTGAATTTTCAGGAAGTTTTTACCTGATTTTAACAGGAAATTTCCGTTTTCGCTTCAAAATGTATCTTTTCCTCAAAAAAATGGAAATATTTCGTGAATTACTTAATTGGAGAAACAAAAACGGAATTTCCACTTTTTTGTGGTTGCTGCGTATGCATTGCTAAAAAACTGAATTTCCAAGAAGTTTTCTACTGATTTTAACAGACAATTTCCGTTAAAGATTCAAAACGTATTTTTTCCTGAAAAAACACCTGAATTATCGAACGAAAACGGAATGTTCCCGTCTTTATGGTTGCTGCGTATGGTTTTTGCATTAACTATGATTCGTAATTGGGTCAAAATACGAGATGGCAAAACTAATAACATACATAGCCGTTGTGAATTTATATATGCGTATTCTTCGCATTAGTCTGTGGTTGGAAGACGTCTCCGTATAAAAACACTGCTTTCCAAAAAACATCGCGTTCGAATGTATAGTTTTATCGTGTCTGTTGTGTCGTGATATATCTTGTGAAGCCATTTTGTTTTAATTTGAGATTGCTTTGAAGAAGGACGTCGGCTGGTTTTATAGCGTTCGAGTAGCAAGTATTTTGTGTCCTTAGTAAAATTGACTTGTGAAAATATGATTGGACCTTTTTATGCACCTGGAAGTCGTGTAATGATTCAGTATAACGTGATTCCCTTGCACGACATTTGGAAGAAGATTTAGTTTATCAGTCCACAATTAATAGCAATGGATTCAATCAAAATAGCCAACAAAAGGGTGTGTGAGAATACTTTAAAATCCACACACTCTGTTGTTGTCTTTTTTGTGGGGCACTTCCAGATAAGAGGTAAAATGGCTCTTGCAATCAATTTTTATCATCTTTTTATTTTTGTTATTATTTTTTTTAAATTTAATTTGAGTCTAGACTTATTAGTTAGTTATTTCACACATGATGTAAACTAATAGACATTTAAGATTTACATATATAAACTTACTATGAGTGCTGAGGGTTAGTAAAATGATTTTTGTAATTTTCCATAAAAATTTAAAAACTTAGTCTCAAAACTTTTTTTCCTTGATGACTTTATAGCCTAACAGCCAGTGGCCGGCAGACTTACGGTATTTTAGCAAGCTTCATTTCTTCATCAGACAATCTCCTATACCTGCTATTCACGGAATGGGCACTGGTTAAGCTGAAAGCAGGTTCCTATAGGGGCGGCGGGGAGCGAAAGGTGCCAAAAAAAAAAGATGAAAATTTACGTCATTTTAGCAAAGCTGATTTTTTTTAATTAAAGTGGTCGATTAGTACTATTGAAAAATCACAATGGCAAACGTCCAGTCGGGTTCCAAACTGGTGGCAGACGACCGTGAAAAAAACATAAAAGAAATGGGTGACTGCTATATCTCACGAAGTAACTGGCGGAATCAAACAAAAATTGATCTATAGGTAGACCCTATAGTTTACATGTGCTGATTTAATTTTTGGATTAATATCTTAAACGGGGGATGAGCAATCCAACGTGTATTCTCATTACTTGTGACTGCTATATCTCAAAAAGTAATGAGTGGAATAGAAAATGGCAACGGATAAAAATTTAATAAAATCATTGGAAGTTTTCCGACGTTTTGCCATCAATTAATTAGCTCAAAAGCAAAATTTTTTTAATTGGATTTATCTTTCACATTGTTTACTTAATTAAGCGGAAAAAATATCCAGGATGAACATCCCTTTTAGCGTTTGATGCCAAATATAATCGGCGTATTTCACTAAAATAGTAACAATATTTCTTGAGATATAGCAGTTGCAATGAAAAAAAGAGAATGTTCGATTACACCACCACCCTTAGAGATATTAGCACCAAAATTTATTCGGTTCTTGCACCCTCTAAGGCCTACCTGAGGATCAATTTTTGTTTGATTCCACTCATTACTTTTTGAGATATAGCAGTCACAAGTAATGAGAATACACTTTGGATTTCTCAACCCCCGTTCAAGATATTGATCCAAAAATTAAATCAGCACATGCACACTATAGGGTCTACCTATAGACCAATTTTTGTTTGATTCCGCTAGTTACTTCCTGAGATATAGCAGTCACTCATTTTTTTATGTTTTTGCACGGTCGTCTGCCACCAGTTTGGAACCCGGCTGGACGTCTGACATTGTGATTTTTCAATAGTACTAATCGACCACTTTAACATATCAAAAAAATCAGCTTTGCTAAAATGACGTAAATTTTCAACTTTTTTTCGATCCTTGCTGGACGTCTGCCACCACTTTAGAAACCTCCTGGACGTCTGCCTTTGGGATTTTTCAATAGTACCCATTAACTCCTTCAACATCTTAAAAAAATCAGCTTTGCTGAAATGACGTAAATTTTCATCTTTTTTTGGCACCTTTCGCGCCCGCCGCCCCTATAGGAACCCGCTTTCAGCTTAACCAGTGTCCATTCCGTGAACGGCAGGTATAGGACATTGTCTGATGAAAAAAAGAAGCTTGCTAAAATACCGTAAGTCTGCCGGCCACTGGCTCTTAGACTAACAGGTTGTACATCCCATTAAAATTTAAAAGAAAACTCTGATAACAGAAAAACTAAAAACCGTTTTAAGTACAACTTTTTCAGAAGTTTCATCGTCACAAATAAATTACAGCGATTTTACGATATATTTTGAACTATATATTTAATGAAACGTATTTTTTGAGTTCTTGCACAAAAAGACTTTATGTTGACAATTGCTTAAATTTATGCCAAAAAAATCTTGCAAGAATTTTCACAGGCTTATATCTCTTTAATGCCTTGGAATAACAAGACAGTTTTTACTTTATTCTAAAGGGCAATGTAACACCTTCTTATTCCATTCATTTTCAAATTTTTACCGAAGCAGGAAAGTTTGGGCGCGAGGTCTTTAAGGCGCAGGAACATCGGGCGCGAGGCCCTTTGGAGGCCGTGACTTTTGGGCGCGAGGGCTTTTGGGCGCCGGCGTTTTTGGGCGCTAGGTCTTTTTGGGTGCTGGAGCTTTTGGACTCAACTGCGCTTGGGCGTGTGAGCCTGCGAGGAACATTGGGCACGAGGACTTTTGGGCGCCGGAACATTGGGCGCACGGACCTTTGGGCGCACGGACCTTTGGTCGCTCGAAACATTGGGCGCAGGGACTTTTGGGGGGTCTGGAACGTAGGGCACGAAGACTTTTGCGCGCATGGAACATTGATCGCATGGACTTTTGGGCGCCTGGAGCATTGGGAGCAAGGACTTTTAAGCACAACGGCTTTTATCCAAAAACTCCAAGCCTTATTAAAATGAGTTAAATGAAATATTTTAACCGTTGGAAAAAAACGTCTGCTTTTATTTTCTCGGTTTTTAATTCATGCCCTTTAAACTTTAAAATATCACTGTGGCGTAAGGTTTTTATTTTGGAGGGGGCCCATATAATCAAGCTCCCCCCCCTTTTTTTTTGTTATTACTGTAAAACGGGTAGAAATTTTCAAATTGAATTAAAATATTGTAATTTTTGGAAAAGATAGAAAATTACGGAGTTTTAGATTCCCTCCAAAACTTTTTTCAAAATTGAAATTATTTTAGGCTACCTTTTATGCCGTTGGAGGATCAAGACTCCTCTGAGAAACTTACTGAAACTTAAATTCTAAACACGCAATTTCAGGCTATTTTTAGTGACGTTAAAGGAATTGAGAAGACTCGGGGTATCTGTCCTGAAATAGTTCGACACTGAAGCACAACTCAGGATGTATTTTTTCAGTTTTTTTTGAACTGAAGTCTCATTTAGTTCAAGGACTAAAGTCAAGTTCAACTGAAAGTCAAAGGTGGGCCGTGAAAGCCCGATCTGTAAGGCGTCGGACTCATAACCGGTGGGTCCTGGTTTCGATCCCAGCCTATCAAAGATCCACCGTCTTCATTTATGGTGGCTGGGGGACGTTAAAAATGTTTGTGGTTCACAAAGTCCTCCAAGTGAAACGATAACTCTGGGGGTACTGGACCAGAGGTTGCTTGGCCCTTGGTCTGGTTCAAAAAGAACAAAGTACTCTTCAGGACCCTATCACGGTTAAACCATGGGTTGTGGTAGATACGGGGGACCCTGGAGCGTACAATGAAATGATAGTCACAGGGGTGCAAATTTTCAAATGTACCGAAAATATGCAGAGATCTTAAAAAACAAAATAACTGTAGGAATAACCCAAGTTAACTGTAAATATACAGACGAACAAAATAACCTTTTAATTTTATAAAACGGGCAAAGCCGTGCGGGTACCGCTAGTTGGCTTGAACTAACTGCTCGGATGCAATGTGATAGAATTTTTCGAATGAGCTCAAACGGATGAATGCAAGTCTTCAACAGAAAAAGTACCGAAACGATAGAATGCAGTTGTCTACTCTAAGCTTTTATATGCAAGCTGTAGCACATGAGCTTTTATATGCAAGCATTGTGCATATAAGTGCTACAGAAGCAGATGCAACCAGATCCCGAAATACAATGAAAACGAAATATCACCCTCTCCCCCCCAACGCACAAGAAAAAGTAGAATACGCATTACGATTAAAACGGAGCTAAAATACCGCTCGCCCTTATAAAAAATAATTTTCGAAACATAAAACTGTCCACCATTACCGAAGAAAAACTTATTGGTGGCGCTCAAACACAAGCCCGTTATTCAGAGGGGTTAATAGCCCCCCTCCCCCTCCTTCTAATCAGACTTTGGAAAATCAAAATATTTATATTTAATTACACGTGGTTTTTTGGAGCACATATACCCTTTGCCCCCCACCTTACCCGCCAGGAAAAGTGAAATGTTCGCTCTGCCCAAAAGTTACCCGCACCGAAAGATTTGGGCGTTCTTACTTCTAGCGTGCCCAAAAAGTCGGGAACTCGAAAAGTCATCTACGCCCAAAAGCCTTTGCGCCCAACAACCCGGGACGCACAATGCCAACCTGTCTACCATCGCAGAGCAAAACAGCTAGGCGACCCTTCAGCGCGTGTTTCCCTTTCGCCGGCGCCTTCTTCTCCGCGCCAAAATCTAAACAAAGGCGAAAGAGGCTTTGTGCCGTGCGATAAGAGTTTCTTGGAGCTTCGAATTAGCAACTGGTCTTCAAAGCACATTTTCTGCTCTAAAGCTGTTGAGGAAGGATTCTATGATTTTTTTTTTTAGCAAGACACAATGGCGCATTCCGAAAACGTTTAAAATCAAAGCTAAATATTTTTTGAATTTGAATGCGTTATAATATAACGCATTCTTATAATATAACGCGTATAACTTAACATTATGGTGAAATAGTGTTTCGTTTCGGAATTTTAAACATGAAACATGTATTGAATTACAGGGTCAACTTTTTCTTTACTTCCATATTTCTTGAAATTTATTTACAAAGTAAGGAATTTAATAATTTAAGAAATTCGCAATATGAAAAAGAAAATAATATAAATAAACATTTGACAGCATATGTATTTGATTTAGATAGGCCACCGTAAGAACAACTTGAAATTGAATACTATTAGAGTTTATTAATTTATATAATTATTTGTTTATTTTACACATTCTAAATTCTAATTTTCACTTTTCCAATTTCAAATTTATTAATAAATATTTCACTTCCACTTAGTTCTGCAAAAATGTTATGCAGCGTTTTACATTTCTTGCGACAAAATCCCTTATTTGGGTTTAAATAAAAGTAAATGTGTGCGACTTATTATGATAAGTGATCAAATGCGTCAAGAATTTTTAAAAAGATATTTATCTTATGACCCTTCTTTGTGTGTTCTGTACGCTGTTTCAGTGTTTGTGAATGTTCTAGTACTGTTAATTCACCTTTTTTTAGGTTTGTACTCCAGGAGAATTGGTTCAAAGGAAATATTTGCTGGTGATTAGCAGCTAAACTATTATTGATTACTTAGCAATAAATATTATGAACCATATGAGGGAGGGGGCATATCTCAACATTATCTAAGGACTTTCTGCCAAGACATCAATCTTACTATTTCTTTTATGTGTTTAATTTTAATAATTTTTCATTTTCAGTTGTCATTGGAAATAAATTATAATAAAAAAGGAATCATTGTCTATATAATTACAATCAAACTACTTATAAACATTTTGATACAAAATTATATTTTCGAAAAATCTGATGAAACTTGGGATAAAATAGTGATTATTAAAACAAAATATTCAATGCTTTTTCATGGAATTTCAAATGATCAGTTCAAAATTATGGCATGGTATACTTGAAACCATCAAAGGATTAACAAGTTTTTTTTTTTTTGGTACAAGCCATAACTGATGAAAGGACAACATGAAGATTTTTATTATTTTATTCATTTTGCAGAAATGAACTTGATAATGATAAAATACAACATTATAGTTTGACAAATACAAAATAATATCCATATATGTTCGGTCTGTTTTAAAGAGTGCATTGCAATATAAAAATTATAGACCATGTTTTCACAATATTGACATCAACTGCAATATACATTTTTTAATACATAAACTGAAAGCAATCTAGTCTCCAAAAAAAATTTTGATTTTTTTTTTTTTTGTTTAGATTTCCATGTTTCCAGATCTCGTAGAGACTTAGAAAGAAAATCAACACAAAATGTCATCGAATGGTTGTCAGGAAAAAATTTAAAATACTGGTGATATTAATCATTAGATAGAATAACATTCATTTATTCAATGTTCTAGGCCATGTGAAATTGCATTTCGCTGGTTTAAATTTGTTTTTTTCCTGAATTTCTGCTTCGCTTTATTTTTCTTTTAATATTACTTCGTCAACACAATAATTAGGCAATATGTCAAGTATAACGCTGGATGTGTCAAAATAATTCATTTTAAAGAAATAATTCATTTTAACGCGCGCTAATCATTCACCTACGACAATAAAATAGCGAGCGAATGGTGAATTTTAGGGAATTGCGCCAAATGCAAAACGAGTTTGATAAGAAGCCCAATGCGGCAACCATTCCTTCTCCTTGCTCTGCGATGGTAGACAGGTTGGCATTTTGCACCCGGGACCCAAAAGACCTCGTGCCCGAAAAGTCTCTCACGGTCAAAAGTCTGCCACTCTCCAATCTGGGTGCCCATAGCTCCGCAGGCTCACACGCCCAAAAGCAGTTGCGCCCAAAAAGTCTCCCGCCCAAAAGCCCCAGCACCCGCTCAAAAGCCCCAAAAGCCCTCGCGCCCTAAAATTCCTGTGCCCATAAGGCCTCGCGCCCAAAAGTCCTGGCGCCCAAAAGTCTCGGCGACCAAAAGACCTCGCACCAAAAAGTCCCGGCCCCAAAAGATCTCGGGCCCAAAAACTGGGCACCCAATGTTTCCGGTGCCCAATGCTCTTGCTCCCAAAAAACCTCGCGCTCAATCGTCCGCGCCAAAAAGCCGGCGCCCAATCTGCCGCGCCAAAAAGCCGGCGCCCAATCTGCCGCGCCAAAACTGCCTAGACCGAATTTTAACTACCCGTTCCACAGGCCGTTTTTGGGGAGTGAAAAAGGTCATTTTTCATTTTTTCTCAAGTTTAAGCAATTTTTTTCATAATAAAGTACTACCGGGATCATCTTATTTTTTTGTGCTTCTAGTATCTATAACTGGGTGCAAGAGAAAAAAAAAGAGCCCCACTGTTAGTCCTTCATATGTTTTTTCAAGCTTGAAATGACGAAAACGGCACTTTTTGAACTGCGACTTGATCCGGAAAAATTCTATTTAGCATTAACTTAAATCGTTTCCTTTTACGCGCAAATCAAAGTTCATTCTTTCAGCTTTAAGATAAGCCATGTTCGATATTTCTACCAATTTCCAGCGCTCTTAGAAGAAAGATCAAAAATGCCGAATTTTATTCATCCGTAGATCAAAAAATGGCTATTTCTCGAGAGAAAAAAAATTTTCGAGAGAAAAATAAAACCTTTTGGAAGTGTAGAATATTGGTACATATAACCTACCAAATTGGATCAAAATCAAAAATGGTGCGGCACGAAAATTTCTGAAAATTTGTTGATTTTATATGGAATGAATGACCCCATTAAGTTTACAATAACTTTGTCCTGCTTCTCAATCATCGGCAACATTTGCCGTTTAAAGTTTCCACGTTTTTAAACAAGATTAGCTTGATAAGATATTAATGCTAAGGCTATTTCGTTAATCGTGACTGCTTCTTGAAAACAGTAAACGACAGCATAAATGATCACAATCAGTAAATCAGAGCTGCAGCCGAAGCATTTAAATCTTTGAAATTACAGTTACAGTTAATTTACCGTTCCGCTCGAAGTAGCGGTTTACAGTTAAGCTTTAAGCGCGTTCTCCAGTGCAAACAGCATTCGAAATAAGTGCACTTAACTCGTAAGTGCATACATAGATCGATTGAGTGTACTTATTTCACAGTATACAAACGGGGTAATACGATCTTATAGAAATAAACTCAAAGTACATTAATTAAACCCAAAGGTTTTAACACATGGATAGTCGATATTGCTGGTCAATGTTTTTTAGCACAGAAAGAGCGACTCCGTCCATCTCCAGTTATTTATTCCGATTCAAGTATAGTTGCAGATGATATGCATCTGACTGATGAAATTAAACCTTCGAACGATATTATCCAGGACAGTAAACCGATTATTAATCCTTCTAATAATGATCCCTTATGTTCGGATAATCCATCAATTTCAGATAATATTTTACCACCTTCTAATAATAATGTAAGAGGTTCTAGTATTAGTTGACCTGTTTCTGATAATAAGGTAAGTTCCAAATGTACTGTAAAAGATAATGTTACTAATACATGCTAACATCCTAGTTAGGACGTATCCAATGGGAAATAGGAAGAAATCCGATAGAGATTTTGATTGTAAATTATTTTATTGTATTATAATGCTTACATTATTTTACGAAAGTGGATATTTGATCGTAATTGGTTTTTTATTGTGGCTACACTAACGCAAATGGAGTGAAGCATATGCTCTGACGAATAAAAGGTTCGTTCATGTTGTTACTTGTGTCTTTAGGTGTTCTTACTAGGAAAGTACTCGACTTAAGTAATAATGAAAAAAGTTAAAAATGGTACCATTCGAAAGAGCATACTGAAACATGTTTCTGACCCAAAGATCAAGTGCCCTCGTCCCCTCGTTTTCGAGATAAGGGGTCTTAAAGTCGGCCGAAAAGTAGACAAATTTGAAGACTTGGCAAGAAATTGAAGCTACCTCCCGATTCTCCCTTCCGCTGCTTGCTTCGCATCGCATCGTTTCCATGTTTGGTCATTTGCAAAGAAAGTAAAAGATGTTTTACGTTAACTCTTTACTTGTATGAGCTAAAATAAAGAATGCTGGTCAAGACTATGATGTGGAAAGCAGAGTGCATTATCCAGAGGAGCGAAAACATTACAAAGAAGTTAAAGTTTTATCTTTTTACGTATGATAACAATACATTTAAAATTTTAGTTATTTTAAGTTTTTTTTACTGAACTAAGTTATACGTGTTAATTATTATACGTAAAAATATATTGCACGTGTTTCTTAATGAATAATTCAGGATAATTAAATAAATAAGTATGAAGAGCAGCTAATATGAGCTCATGTACAAAAAATGAAATAAATAGTCTTTGAGGTAGAAATTAAATTGTCATGGATTATGATATCAATCAGTTCTTATTGAAAAAAAATCGATACAAGAAGTTTCACTATCTGCCAACTCTTAGAAAAAACATTTATTTTTTTTAAATTGAAATCGAGAAAAAATAAATAGAAATTTTAAAAAGAAAACGAATAGTAAATGTCAATAGCTGCAAAATTATATCCATGTCGGAAATTACATCAAGGGTAGAGGGAAATAGTTATTTCCATTCTTAAAATATACTAATAGAGTCGACATTCATTGTAAAAACCCTGCCGTTCAAACAGAATTGGTCACTGTAGCGAAAAGTCTCTGTAACGTAAATGTACAACATATTGCATGTTAATTTCGTACTGTTTAAAAACACTAGAATAACTTTTACTAGTTCTGCTTTATGTTCAACGGGTAGGAAAAGACTAACAAAATTGTAAATCAATGCAAGTTTTAGCTTACTTTTCTGTAAAAGTAGAAAATAGGTGAAAAAAAAAAAATCATGAAAGAAGACCTGATGCATTGAAAAAAAAAAAAAAAAAAAACACGCTCAAAACAATTGAGTCGAAAAAGCACAACTTAATAAAAATAATAAAATACACAGAGAAATTTAAAGTAGGAAAGTTGGGTTTTGAGCTGCGGAAACTGTGTTCCTGTCAGTCTGTCTATTGGTCAGTTCTTCTGCCCACCCCCGGCAATAACTTTTGAGTGCATAGTCCGATTCGATTTTTTTTTTTTTCGATCGAAAGATCTCAGTGAGGACAATACACTCCCATATTCGACTTTTTGATTTGAACAATATTTCAATTTCGAATTTCCGTTTTTTTCCCCTGTCCTCCTTTATAACTTTTGAGGGAACAAGTCCGATTCGAGCGAACAATTTTTTCTTTCGAAATATCTCAGAGAAAACACCTCATTCCTGTTTGATTGTTTTATTTGAACACATTTTCATTAAATTTTTAGCAGGTCAAAAAAAACTGTTCCCCCCCCCCCCAGCCTAGTCCCTAATAACTTTGCTTGAACAGTCCTATTTGAGCACTTTTTTTTTTGAAAGACCATTCCTACATACCCAGTGATGCAGTTGACAAAAGTGTTCAGGGAACTCACCTTGAGTTATAGGGGACCCACCAACAGAAAAGTGGTTTGAAAAAATTTATATTTGCAATTTTTACAATTAAAAAACCCAAATATCACCCCCCCCCCCCATGCTACAGAATTGTACGAACACTTAAAAAAATAATGAAAAAAAAAAAAAAACAGGAGGTTCAGTTGTCACCTCCTGGGCCCCTTAAACAAGGGACCTGCTTTAATCGCAAATAATGAGATAAAATTTAATTTTGATGTTGTTTAAAGTTGTTTTTCCTCTTTAAAAAGCTCTCTGCTTTCCATGTCATAGGCTTGATAGTAGCTTTCTGCTTTAACACGCACAGGTAAAGTAAAAGATTATTGTAAAGCCGTCTTCCACAAGCTTTGCAGATGACCAAAAATGGGAGTAAGGTTTCCCGCTAGACGCAAATAGTGTAATCACGCCGCAGCTTCCAGTTTCATTATAACTCGCTAAAATCGGCGAATTTTCAAAAAAAATCAGCTGACTTTATGACCTTATATTTCGATAACGGGAGCGCGAGGGCAAATACGCATGAGTCCAGAAACATGTTTTACAGTGCTCTTTCGATAGGTACTCATAAAAAAAAAATCATTATTCCATGATCGGGTACTTTCCTGGTCAGAAGCACTATTCAATCAGAGTATTTTACGACATATCACGTAACTAAGAAGTTATTTGACGCTGAACAAACGAAATTCCTTCAGACGCAAAGATGAAATCGGGACGGCTGTCAAGATCAAGGCAAGGGAGCGCACAGTGTTTCGATTAATGTTAACTAGCTGGACAAAATTATTTTTCGTCATTTTTACATATTTATGGATCAGTGTTCAAATTTGTTCCGTGTTCTTCCTACAGAAGTAGAACCTTGAAATGATGTGGAAAGTTGCGGCACAGCATTCAACTACGAATTTTATGTCTTTATCCAGCCAGTTTGCATTAGTTGCCAAAAAACGCTGTTTTGATTTTCCCGCAGAGACCCATTTTTCAGAATTTTTTTAGGCATAGTTAGCTAACTTTTTCCTGATTTTTCTTTTCAGAGTCCTATGTAAGGTTTTCAAAATTAAATTTGGAAGAAAGGATTTCTAAGAGAATATAGTTTTTTTTCTTTTTTGGAGGGCTTCAACCATTCTTCAAATTATTAATTATGGGAAAGGTGCAGCTATTACACTCTCAGAAAAGTCGGGTCATTATACAGTACATTTTCCTTCATTTTTTGACGAAAAATTTCTGTTTCCTTCAAAACGGAAACTTTCGCTCTTTGCTACCGATTCTCAATTCACGCATGCGCAGTTGACCTCGACATTCTTCGCAGCCGGCGGCGACGCCAAGTAAGGCAAGACAAAGTAAGCTGACAACGGTTTTGTTGTGAAAGGAAAACATCATAATGAGATATGAGTAAGTAGTTAATTTCAGAATTGTATTCTAAAAACTATGTAATCGTTCTAACTTGAAAACAGCTTTTAATGGCAGCTTGAAAAAAATATTAATTCATGGAATGTTCACAGTCTCTCTATTCTGCGAATGGGTAAAAGGCGCCATGTTTGAATCTAAATTCCAAACGAAAATTCTTATTTAAATCAGCGGGAACTTATCAGGGCTTGTGGAAATGTTAAAAAGCTTACCTCGATTTGTAAATACTAAAGTATGTTTAAATAATTTAACCTAAATAATTGTTTTGGAAGTCATATCGTGGTTTAGAACGCGTTGAACTTTCAAAGTAAATAAATAAAAATGCTGATTCTTACTCATTCGTGGAATTAAAACGACAACCATATGTCTCAGAAACAAACATTTCCGTATTTTATTGGTACGCATTCAGTTGTTATTTTCGTATGTGTATGCAAAAATGTAAAATATTTTGTTTTCTTCAAGTTAGCTTTGTTGGAAAATGATTGTTCAAATTCGTATGCTAGTCAATTCAGATTCCTACCCTGAACTGCCAAAGAACAAATGTTTATGTCACTTGAAATAATTTGTAAAATGAACCTTTTAAAAGATAATATTTTTCTGTATGTTATAAAATTGAACAATTGGTATCACTTATATCTTTTTTTTTTTCGAATTCAATGCAGAATCTTCTTTTCAAAACTAATTTTTTAGACTTCATGAAAATAAAGAGCTAATAAAATAAATCACATTGTATTGTTTGCAACTAAGAGAAACAAAAAAAAGTTTCTTTTTTTCTATATTTTTAATGAGGGAGAGAATAAAAATAATCCCTTTTTGAAACGCTTTCATCAGCAAGAAGTTATCAACACTGAATAACATTGCCTTAATTGCAATGATCATTTTCAAGTTATGAAAGTGCAGTTGGAAATTAAATTGGATATAAGTTTAAAAAATAAGAGTTAAAATGAATTAAATTTCCTCCTCTTTGGTTTCAAAACTTTGTTTCAGAAACTTATGGTGCAAACACAAACATGCATGTATTAAAAACTTAAATTAAGGATTATGTCTGTGCAATCAGTCAATACTAAAGAGGTAATTAGATAGTGATACATTATAGCTAGGAAGTTTTATAATGTTTTAAATAAAAATTGATATGTAGGTGAAAAGGAAAATAAAATGTATTACAATTGGAAAAGATCCAGTTGAGACGACTATTCCACTGTTACAATGCATATTATTTGTAGAAATTTAAGACTGCGATATTTCTTCCTTTTACTCCATATTTTCCTCTTGTTCCAAAAGGGAATAAATGTTATCAAGGTTAAGCTTTTGACTTATCAGAGCCCTATTGAAAAGAAACCTCTGTGCTCTACTTATAATATAAATTGAAAGCTTAGCTCTTTTGGTTTGTTCAAGTTTGAATTTTATGCAATGTATGTTTTCCCTTTTGGTTGAGTAGCTTAAGCAAACTCAACCATAACTTCTTGTGGTATCCTAAAGTAAATATTAAATTTAAAGAGAAAAATCAAGTCTATATATTTTAAATTCTAACAACTGTTTCAATTAAAAAATATAGTAATACAGGTATTTACTGTTTTTACATTAGATTGGCTTTCGATTCATAATTGTTAAATTTGATTACTTCTAAGAAAAATATTTGTGCTGATGTGTAAAGTAACATTTTACTTGTATTTGTTAGACTATGATTAAGGTGACCAGACATCCCACTTCTGGTGAGACAGTCCTGCTTTTCGGCTCACTGTCCCATGCTTAAATTTTACTCAAAGTCCTGTTTTCCAGTTAATGTTTCGTTAAACGAGCGAAACATGAAACTAGATTTGTTCAACAATTTTTTTTGGTATTTATTGTCAAACAAGTTCATGATGTCACCAAAAAAAGTTTAACGTGCGAAAAAAATATAGAATTGATTTCAGTTTGTTAGTAACAACTGCATGGAAGGAAGGAAAATTTATTTATTCGACAAATGAAATTTGAACTTCCGAATAAACGCGTTTTTCAACAGAAACTGGAAAGTTTTCTAGAACGAAGATGAATTTACGTAATCATGCATAAAATTTAGAACTTTTTTATTGGCATTAAAAGGTTCAAATAAAATTAGCTTCAACAGTTGTGTTTATTAAAAACTTGTTGACTAAAATTCTATATAATGAACGACACTGTATTATTTTGAAACTTAAGTTCTTTAGTGGTACATCTGAATTATTACTCTTTGTTTAAAAATTTCTGGCTCCCCCAGCCCCTTATTTTGCTTGAAAAATCTGGTCACATTAATTATAATTTATACATAATAATTTTTCATTAATTTTAAAATACAGTCAAATCGAGTTATTGGTGGTTTCAATTATAATAAGTTTTTACAGCCTTTTCAAGAGGTTGGGACTCAATGAAAACTTAGAAATATTTGAGTGATAAGGCTTTGAGTTACCGAGACTCGACTATATTTTTACTGAATAGATATTGCAGTAAAATTATAATTTAATTGAATTACGTAATGATTGTAAAGCATATTGTACCATAGCTACAATTTTACGTTTGAAGAGGATTTTCATTATGTCCAATTTCTTCTGGCTTACCGGTCTTTCAAAAAATCGATAAAATAGTGACCCTGATTCTATCTCCCCTAAAAGTCTGTCGTTATATAAACTAGTGATTCAACATGCATGCTTCTATATGTTTATCTCTTTTCAGACTAAAAAGTTAGAATAGATGATCAAGTTCAAGGAGCTGAAAGATATTTTGTTCACATTTTAACATGAGAAAGTGATTTTAATATGCTTTTTTCTATATTTTGAGAATCTAAAAATTCAATGATCCTGTGCTATTCTTTTTTAAAGCATTAGAAATGGATATGTTGTTTGGCATCTGTCCTGATAACCTCTTGTCTGTGACACTTGAATTGCTTGAAGTTTTAAAATAATTGAAGGTTTATTAAGAAATCTGTCATTTTCCTAGATAAGTTATTATCAAACTATACTCTTATCAAAGAGTAGTTTGGTAGCTGCGTGTGAATAATGTTTATTACTTTCAGTGACAAGTCCTTTTTACTGAAACTATGACTGCACAGAATGTTTGTTTGACATTCGTTATACTGCCTGTCCGTCAAACATACCGAATATTCGGATTGGCTGAATACTTTAATATTTGGCTACCAAATAGTTTTTAAATTAAAAAATTCAACAGTTGGTAAATAACTCTTTATACAATGAATGAAATTTGTAGTACTATATCAACTAATTTTAATAGAGCACAAGGAAGAATGTTGATGTGCCAATCTTTCCATTGCTCCAGAAAATCACAGTTGAAAATTCATAATTTTCTTCATTGCATAGTAAACTTTTGCAATTTTAACCGAATATTTAGTATTTGGCAGAATTTGGTTTTCGGAGCATACTTGATACCATCTAAAAAATTTCTACACTGACTAGGAGGTAAAATCTGTCTTTTTCTATATGTTAAATTTATCGTTAACAATGGTATAATCTCCAGAGACTACAGTTTTGCCCTTGTTATGGACTCGCCAGTCTGGAGTACTGAAAAAATCTAGCTAGAGGAATATGTCCTCTCATTGCCTGATAAGTCCATAACACTGGCTAAACTGCAGTCTCTGGTTGTCATAACTGTGCTGTCAGTATATTGCATGTAATTCTCCCTCTGCCCTGGCTAAAATGTAGTTACTTACTACTTATTCATTATCTTAGCTCTATGCGAATTCTATATCAGAAGTAAATGCTGGAATCTATGCAGTTATAGATGTAAATAAAATGAAGTCCCTTGCTTTGTAATGAATTGATAAACTATGTTTCAGGATTTTTTAACACTGATGATATGGAGAATGAGTATCCTGCTGTGAGACATATCTTCTAAATTTTTAGTAAGTATTTAAAGATAAATTTGTAGTTTATGTTATATTTATATTATTCTATTCATATTGATATTGTCTAAATGCGTGTCACTTTGAATGGAATGAGGAATCTGTACATGTAGATATATTTGTCTGTGGTGAGCAAGTCTTGCAAAAACAAGGCCTAGGAACATGAAACTTAGTATGCATATGTAGTTTTTGTCTGATAATGTACACGTAATTGTTCTTTGTTCGATAAACTAATCAGGAAAAAAGTAATGTAATGTTGTATGTGATTTTTAGTACTTTTTATCCAATAAAGCCTGAACTCAATTTTACTGGCCTTCTTATTGTTAAGTATCTGTAACAATAAAATTTTCCCAAAGATCTCAACTCAAAATTAGAAATAAATGCACTGCTGTGAGTTATTTGATGCATTTATCGATTCAGCTATGTTAAAATAGTCTTAAGATTTTAACTCTTTTAGAGACAAATATAGAGCTAGATAGTCCCAAGTAAGAAAATAATATTGCAATATATTTTTTTCTTTCTTTTTTATTTTCTTTTTGATGAATGCTATTGCATCTTTATTTTTTGAAACAGTATCATATCTCCTGTGTGAACTAGATATAACGTGTGTAATATGCTGTGCGCAGAACAAAATCTCTTTATTTGGGCAGTCTATATAAAAAGTTACTTTTAAAGAGGTGTAATTGCTGAATGTACTTTTTACTATAATTAGGGTTGGAATGTTTTTGCCGAAGATGGAGAAAACCGTCCCGGTAAAAATACCTTTTTGCCAAAGTGGCAAAAATAGTTAACGTTATTTACAAAAAATTTCCAAAATTTTTACTAATTTTTACTTTAAAGTTTTTTTTATTTTTTAAACTGAGAATATTCATTGCATCATTCAACCTACTCTCTCAGAATAAGGCTTCTGTGGTGAATACTATTATATAATTAAGGGGAGAGTAAATAACTAAAATAGGTCACATGCTTTGGCTTAAAAGTTTTAACAGGGACCTGGCGAAGGGGATTCGAGGTCAATTCCTAAAACCCCTTTTAACATGTATAGGCAGAGGCAGGAGCGCCCCGATGGGAGATCACTGACCTCCCAATAATTTCCGCATTCAGCACATTTTGCTGACAATTCGCCAATTTGAAGACAATATTGCAACATTGAGATTATTTGGTCTTTTCAGTTTTTAGAATTGTTTTTTAAAACATGCCTAATGTTTTTTCTCACTAAACGTTTAAATGTACAACATGTGTGCATGCTTGTATTTTATCATTCGGTAAAATTGGAACTTCATTCCAGAAAATTGATAATATCTCCCTTCCCAAAAATTCTAGTTCGGGGACGAGTTACCCTCCCCCCCCCCCCTGTTAGTTTTTAACAGGGAAGTCATTCCAGATCTATCCTAAAAAGGCAATGTAAATTTATAGAGAAATGAACTATAAATAGTATTTATAACATCATTTCACAGTGATAGTAGTTCAGACCCGCCATTTTCAATTTTTCCAGGGTGGGGGAGGGGTCACAGGGTTATATTCAATGCATATTATGCCAAAAAACAACCAAAGCAATAACCATTTATTTGTAAATGCTTTCATTTTTATAAATCAGAGGGGGAGAGGCAATTTTCTCCTCCTGACCCTACAATATGACTGGCCTAACTATCTTACTACTGTTCTGAGGCTTAAATTTCTCATTGTTGCTCTGAGATGCTAGCATGGGATGGAAACGTTATATATTTATATATGACTAGGAGATGGAAACATAGTTTATATATAACTCGTATTAAACTATGGGTAACCAATGATGAAAAGTTCATTAAATAGTAAACTCATTAAATTCAATTAAATTTCTTCACTAGAATTAGAATACATACTTGTTTTTCCAAAACTGAATAGCAAAAACAAGTTTTGAAACATTTTTTCCTAATCTATTTCAAGTTTTTTTTTCTCAAGAATTATTTTAAAATACTTTAATTATTTAATTAATACCAATGAAATTTTAAATTAATTTTCTGATTTTACTCTCAATTGTAGTTTCCCAAAATTATACTGTTTTTTAGTAATATTTTTTTTATATTCAGCAATTTTTTCTAGTTTTTTCCATTTATGCCGGTTTTTACCAGGTTTTTTCCAGTTTTTGCCACTGTCCCGGCAAAAATACCATTTTGCTAGCAAAATTCCCATTGCCCAACCTTAACTATAATTTGCATAAAAATATTCTTTATATTACATGCACTCAGGTAGTAAATCACTTAAATAAGAATTTCTCTTTTTTGTCTGAACCTGGCATGTAGAATTGCTTTACTACTTTCTGCCAATTTACTGACTCTAAAAGTAGTGGAAGGCTAAGCGAAATGGTCATACATGGAATTTTTCAGTAGTTTTATTGAATTACTATTTTTTGGAAAGCAAAATAATGTATGCAGAAAAAAAGAAGAGGCATTGAAGGATTAATGAACGTCTGATAGTTAACTACATGCATATAATTAAAATACTCATCTAGACAAAAACTCATGGATAAACTTGCAGGTGTAGTACAATTTACCAACAATGACATGTTAGTTCACACAGCCATGCAATTGCAGTATTTTTCATCCTATTTGGGTCACATGTCTGAGTTAAGATAGCTTATCTTTTTCAGAATGAGCACACTGGAAATGTATTTTGAAAATTATTATACAGAAAAAGAACAACTTATTTCACAATGAAACTTGCATTGCACACAATATACCACCAACTCAAGTATGCCATCCAGAGATTGCAGACTTTAATAACAAAGAACTTTATCATTTTACTAGCTGCAGGGCCCGGCGTTGGACGGGCTTTAAAGTATTAAGGAAAGTTTAAACAAACTACTCGCCGCCAAGGCGTCTCGCCTTTAAAGTAGCGAGGAAAGTTTCAATAAACTACTACTCCCCGCTAAAGCGGCTCGCTAAAAGGACAGACGCAGGCAGATTTTAATGGTATTATTTTTTTAAACATTGTCTATTTTTACTCAAAAGATACATGTTTTAAATATGCAATAAAATACTCTTTAGACTGAAAACAACTACTGTTCCTTCCCAGAGTGTTTTCTTTTTCTTTGATTTGGAAGAAGTAGTGTTTTTCCCTTCAAAAAATTTAAGCGTAATCCCGAAAACTGCAAAGATCAAGCTAAGCCTTGGCTAAATTCACTTCGTATTGAAATGTCGAAGTCGATCTTTCCACGTTTGAACAAAATGGCAACGGCAATTAAAATTTGAATTTCACTAACTTTGAACGCTCATAAGTTCTTTCCACTTGATTTTTTGGCATCCAATTCACAGCACCGTAGGTAGAAAATGTTCCATTATAGAACTCGTCGTAATTTTTCGAATGAGATCAAGACGATACGATAATTATTTTTCTAAATATAGAGCCATTTTTGGGTCAAAAATTTAGATTTCAAATAAAAGAACTATTTATTGAATTTTTTCTGACCTGGTCTAACAATCTTCCCTGAGCTAATCTGCAACTGCTGTAAAAATTGGAACGAAATCGGTCGGGTAGTTTTTGAGTTTACTCCGGACACACATATTTTGGAGTTTGTGTTTTTTATATGGGTCATTCCAGCGAAAATGGTACAAATCATGTCCGAGACTTCAGAGTTTTTTAAAATCAATTTTAATAACTACCACCCATTAAAAACTATTTTTAATGGTTTTCCATTTAATTTTCTGTCATCAAGTATCAATTGATTAGGTATAATCAATTTAGAAAGGACACAAAAAAATTATCTTTGTCAGAAGAAGGGGAAAATGACGCGTCTTAGCTTCAAATTGCTAGAATTTTTAATATGATTTAAAATTAAACTGAAATGTAACAACAAAATAAATTACAATGCACTGCACAAAAGCAGGGTTGCCACAGGATACTTAAATGCTACTTTTTGCTACTTTTTTAGACACAAGGCGACTTTAGCTACTTTTTTATGCAAAAACAGGCCAAAAAGCTACTTTTCTTCACTGAATCTGCTTTTTTGGAGACTTTTCCCTCCTGACATAAGTTTTCTTTTTAAACACCTGGAGATTTTCTTTCACCCATGGTTTTAAATAATTTCCATTTCAAGAATAAAACCTTTCCTAAATAGACGTTATGGGCTGCACCGATCCACTGCATCCAATCAACAAGTTGGGCGTGGCTTAAGTGATGCGAAAACGAAAGTCAATCCTGTATGGAACTAATTTGTATACTTCTTACATTACTGATATCTACGCTTTTCCAAAATCTGAAACCTTATACAGTGCGATGCAAAATAGTAGACAAAATGCAAATATATGAATAAAAAGAAAACTATTCAGCGAAATGCATTCGAATTTCTGCTGTAGGTAGACAATATTGTCCCAAATATGTGTGTGGAGTTTTTAAAAAAATAACCGAAACAAAATTCGGAAATTACAAAAAAACATTTTTTTTGCTGTTGCAAAAGTTTAGACAAAAGTCAGATTTTATGAAAATATCTTTTGAAAGGAAATTGTTGGAGGAAAGGTGGGACTTTTTGCTTCGACTTTAAGGTGCAGAGATTGCTGAATGAATAATCAAACTTCCATATCTCTGTAGTTCTCATGTAAAGAAGAAGAGAAAGTTTGGAAGCCGAAATTTGGAAAGGAATCCACTTTGCTGATTTTTCGTCTTTTAAATTGGCCCTAGTATGATAGTACGTTGTTTTTTACTTCGTGGAGAGCAAATTCAGACATGTGCATTGATCAAAAAGGCCTAGAAAAATTATATTTCTTAAGGATGAAGGAATTGTAAAAACGGCTAAAACTGGCGATTCGCCCCTTAATCCTGCAAAACTTCTACTTGCGTCAAAAACAGTACGTGACAGCTAAGTAGATAAACAACTGCGTCGGATGCCCCCCCCCCCAAAAAAAAAAAAAAAAGAATTGTGCTTGAGCCTCTTCGGAAACTGTCCCAAATAAGCCAGATTTTAATGGTAAAAGCAGCACAGCTTATGCTCATCAAATCTTTTCTCTAGTCAAGCTAATAGAATTATAATCCATCTAAGCCACCCAAATTTTAATGATTTTCATCAGAGAAAGTAACATTCATTTTTAGTCACATTTAGCCTCATGGTAATAGTGAAGTTCAATATTCAGGGGTTTTCAATATCCAGGATAGCTCTATCGGAAGATAAATCTTTGATGTCGGAACGCGTATTGAATGACAGGCTTATTATAAGATGCTCTGAAGCGCTATTCTACAGTTGCACAGTTCCAAATTGATAAGGAACTTTTAAATTTAGCTTATGATGCATACAAATCATACCAGTTCTACCTTGAAGACCAGAAGAAAGAGAAGGAAGAGCAATTGTGAGATTAGAAAAAGAAAACGAAGAAAAGTTGAAACAAAGAAAAATAGAAAAAGAAAAGCTGTCAAGTTTGAAGGGATCTGTTAAAAAGTTAGAACAAAAAGTCAAATTTGTAAATAGAGAGAGGAAGGAAACTCAAAAATCAGCTGATGTACTTTTTAAACAGGTAAACCAGAGGCTAAAATCAGCTATTAAAGCAAAAGACATTGAAAGTATTAGAATAGCTCAGCAGTATAAAGTTGATTAATAGAAAAGAGAGCATGAAGATGAAGAAAATAAATTAAATTGCTTAATGAACAAAAGGAAAACTACTTTGTTAGAATTATTTTTCTGTAAAAAAGCAAAAACATAGATTTTCGGAGTAATTTTTCTGTATTTATATGAGTATATTATTATTTTTTCTTTTGAATGGCAGCAGTCTTGTAAAGTAAGCAACCTCGATTGTACTCTTTTGTTTTGTTTTTTTCCTCATTTGTACCTTTAACCATTAGTTCAAAATATGTCTATTTTCTGAACTTGTTTTAAAGCATTACTCATGATTCAGTTTAGCTTGTCACATGTTTCTATTCAGCTTCTTTGCACCGTTTTTTTTTTTTTTTTTGATGGCTACTTTTTTTGCAACTTTTTTTTATTTTGAAGGCAACTTTTTTGCAACTTTTTTAGTATTTTTAGGCGACTTTTGCTACTTTTTTGTAACATTTTTCCTGTGGCAACCCTGAAAAGATGCTTCTGACACCATTTCTGCAGATTATTACACAAATGAAAAAAATTTCCCCAAAAAACACTATTATTCATCCATGTCCCTAGATTTTCGATGTTGCGAATTGTCCACTCTGTTAAAAGCCTTTTAGAAATAAAATAAACCTTTGCATTCAATCTGAGTATAACTGCTGTGATTAGCTTGCTACATTGAATTATGTAGTCAACAACCAGGATGAGCCTAATTCTTTTTTTATGGTAGTCAATTTGAACTGTGGGATGTCCACTCTGTTACAGTCAATTTCATGATGAAAAAAATTCATTATACACAAATAAATGGAAACTCAATAAAGAAAATATGATTAGTTGGTGGAAATTATTTAAATTGATAATCTTAAGTAAAGAGTTACAGACATGATTTATACATGTAAGGGGAGGAACGGAATAAAAGGATTGACACTTGCAATGTGTTCCGTTAAAAGTTTCTTTTCTGTTATAATATATATATAATATATATATACCGTAAAATGGGGTGTATAGGAACAACGGGGTCAATCGGAACAAAACTTCCCAACCGTACAAAGAAATTCTTCATAAATATACTATTGGGTATTTTTCGCCCTGAATTTTTTTTTAGAAAGGTAAGATCATAGAAGGTAGGAAAAAAATACTTTTGTCAGTCTGGCAACGCTACTGGCTTCTAAAGAGGGCTGCACGTTGAATGCTAGAAAACATCACATTTTCATAGATTGCAAAACTTCATATGCAAGAACAAACCTTCTTATATTTAAAAACTATGAGTGGTATGTTTCAATTATACATGTATCTGAGCAACAGAATACCACATTAGAATTTACATTTTTTATAAATTGTGTCATAAAAGTGAAGAATTCTGAAAAATGCCATGGGAAAAAAATTTGCGGGGTGAATCGGAACACTTAGTTCTGTTGTTCCAATTCAAACTTATTTGAAGGAAATTGTTTGAAAAATCAAGATTCTAACCCCAATTCTTCTAATCAAGACAGGGACAAGGATTTATTACTGTTTATCCCTTCTCGTGAGCAACTAGATCTTAGAATGACAAAAGTTACAGATTTCAAAAGATTTTTTCTCCAGGAGACTTTTTTTTACTTAAAATAAAAGGGAGAAAGTCACATAGACTTTATGTAGTAAACGTCCAGCACACAGACAGTGATGAATAAGCGAAAAAATCTTTCAGGACAATCCCCGAAACCCAGAAATTTCAAAAAACTAAAGAAAAGGCAGAGTTCATCCCAGGAGATGTTACGAAAAAACTTAAGCCAAGTCACAATTGCTAGTTTTAAGGACAAGTACATATTTGTGGACGACATGAGTGACTTCCATTCATGTTAAATCTTTGCATTTCAATTCAAAAGCTTTTCTTAAAATTACTTTTCATTTTTCATAAGTTCAAAATTATTTTGAATTTTCACAACATATAAACGTTTACTGGTACTGAAATTATACATTTATTTGACAGTAATTATCTGTTCTTATTCTCCCCCATCAATATTACTTATGTTTGTGAGACCTATTACAGATTAAATTGAAAAAAATAAAAATTTTAAGAAGTGTTCCGATTGACCCCTATCAGCGGGGTGATTCGGAACACCCATAATTTGCTATATATTTTAATAATAATTGCTCAAAATCTTTTGTCTTTGCTTGGAATATCAAAAGTAAAGCAAGACCGAAGTTTTTACCCAAAAAATCAAATTAAAAAAAAAATCTTTTAACTGCTTTTTTTACAATCAAAGCTGAAAAGTGTTCCGATTAACCCCATTTTACGGTATGTATATATTGTCGTCCCCGCTTAAATGAATAAAGCATCCTGGAACCCATGCTATAGACGTAATGTTAAAGATCCCCGTTTAATTGAATAATATTTCTTGAAACCGACAGTATTTGTTTAAGCCGACAGTATCTATATGGGAGTTTTTCAGTATATGGGAGTTTTTCAGAAGTTAAAAAAGGAGCAGAGTGCTGCTGAGAAAATTGCATTTTGTAAACAGCATTTTTATAAATCACTTGAAAATAGAATAATTTTTGAAGCAATTATTTTCAAAAAAAAAATGCTCACTGTTAATGAACATAAGTTACAAGTAAAAGGCGAGAATTCATTAACCAAGCATCAAGCATAGTGCAGCACCCTGCTCAGTTAAGTTTTTATTGTCTTGTTATAATTTTCTTTTATTTTTCTTTTCTTTTAGAGTCTTTGTAGAAATAAAACCAGAAAGAGGAACCATGAGTCGAAAAGAAGAAAGTTGTAGTAATATTGTTTGTATGCATAAATGCCTGTAAAAATAAAATTCTACATTCTCTTACTGTAAATCCATTCTCTTATTGTTTACTAAGTTATTAAAAACAGGTGTCAATCATCTTCTACTAATAAGAAGTTACTAAGCACAGCTTTTTGTTGGTGAATCATATGTGTGGATTTAAAAACATATTTTTTAAGGTCCTGATGCTTAAGTCCTGAGCTGGTTGCGGCTAACAAAATTTTTGACTTAAAGGCATTTCTGAATAAAAAAAAATAGGTCAAATATAAATTCAAGAATACTTTTTAATATCTTAAAAGTTCCTATTTAAGTGAATAATTGTTTGAAAAAGGTTGTAGGTTGCTTTCAAATACAAATTTCTGATTTTCTGGTATTTTTCTAAATATATTTTATAAATATAGTTATATTGGTGTTTATAAAATATAGTTTTCTTCAATTCAAGGTTGTTAAAAAACCGGTTTAAGCCCCTATCGTAATGAGAGCAATTTTTTTCCCGAGACATCAAGACGTTATTAATTTATTGTCAACAAATGCTAAAATTCATGTGAATTAGATTCTTGTTTGGACTTAATAATTTTACATTTAATTTAATTATTAAGCGTTAAAATATGCAATTTCATTTCTACATCAGTAAAGCTTTAAGGAAATTTTGTTTGAAAATGTTTTAACAATTAAGATATTAGTACATATAAAAATGAATGGTGAATTAATGGTAATATGAATTAAATAAAAAAGTTGAATGGATGCAAAAACAAAACTATTTAACAAACTTAACATTACATTGTAAAAACTCATAGTTTGAAAAAAAAAAAAAAAACGATTTGGTCTAAACCGATTAACTCTGCTTCAATCTGTACAAAAATTTTCTTTTTTTAATGGCTGAAAAAAGAAATCCATCATTTAAGAGAAACAAAAATAACGAGTTTCTTCGAAAAACTCATAATTTCCTACATCTAACGGAAATGATCGTAACGGACATTGCTTCAAATGACGAAATAAATCATTTATGTAACAGAAACAACCATAACGGACGTTTCTTTAAATAACGGAAAATTACCCTCCCATAACGGAAAAAATAAAGACGGAAATTTCTTCAATTAACAAGAGAAAGAACGAAACGGAAATTCGTCAAATGACGGAACACTTCCCTCTTGTAACGGAAGAAATAAAAACGGAATGACTTCATTTGACAGAAAAAATAGAAACGGAAATCCGTCAAATATCGTTAATCTTCCGGCAGCACTGCTGCCAAGAAAATTTCCGTCAATTTAAGAAGAAATTTTTGAGAGTGAGACAGAAAAGTGAGTACAGAAAATTCAGCCCAGGGACAAACGGGGACAAGTGTTTGCCATCACGTGAAAGTTTCGAAACAAGCAAAAATATTTTGTTCATCTTAAAATGTTTTTTTTAATATTACTTAATTATCATATACACCAGTTTAATTAGGCAAAACTTGCACTTACCAGTTTTAATAACACCCATCTTGCACAATTAAATCATAAAAAAATCGGAAAGCTTTAATTTTATGTGCTTGAAATTATGTCTGAAACTCAACTGATTTATTCTAAAACAAAGAGATACGTAACTTCAACCCTTAATACTCACCTGGAGGAAGTGAGTTAAACATAAACAAATAATGAAGTATCATGTTTTGGTATGTTGTAGACATTATCCCAATGTCAAATTTTAGAATTCCGAACTTGACTTTTGACCACCTAGCTTACACTAATCGAAACACTGTGGAGCGGTGTGATTCGGAGCACTGTCATGGTAATGGATTCCGAAAACCAGTTTCTTTGGGAAACAGTAAAATTTACCATGTGAGACCTCTATCTTATGTATTCCTGATTGGAAGCCACAGATTCAGGCCAAACTGTAAATCGGAAAATGGCTTCTGATGACCTCTATAAAATCAAAGGTGAAAAGTAGAGAAAAAATAAGACTACTTTTAAACATCTTTCATGCGTAGTAGTCAGGGATCCCTGATAGAGATTTTTCTGTTTATTACTATCAAGCTAATTTTCCGTGAGTAGCTTCATTTTAATGAGACGCCCAACTTTTCCTCTTAACCTCTTCAGACCTGATGTACCCATTTCGGTACATTCATAAAAAATTCGTAAAAAATATTTTTCTTTCCAAATCATTTAAAAATTACTTAAATCTATTTAGGACAGTCTATTTTCAGTATTTTTTACTAGATGATAGCATAGGTTACATTTCTAAGAGAATTATTCTCAGATAAAAATGGCTGATGACAACTTGCTGAAAGCTGGTCCTTCTTGTAGTATAAAACGAAAGTTATATTAACTTTACACTTTAAATTTTTAAGATTTAAATGTTCCATTTTGTTAAGCAAGTCTTAAGCTGTAAATTGAGTTAAAAAAAAACTAATCTGCAGCTCTTTTTAGTGTGTTGTTTTGAGCTTCAAACAATGTGTACCCGTTCGGGTACTTCGGGTGAGAACAGATCATTCAGTCAATTGGTATTCATACACTAGGTGGCCAAAAGTATCCGGACACTTTCAAAAATTCACATTTTTACATATAGCTCGAGAAATAAGTGATCAATTGATCTTTAACTTTAGTCATACAAAATATAGGCTTCACTGAACATTTCCAAGTTGAAATTAAATTACCCTTATATTTCGGGGACGACAAGAAGGGGGGTTGAAAGAAAAACCGCTTTTTGACCATAACTCTTCGAAAATAGCTCGGAATAAGCTATAAATTTCAGTAATTAATTAGCATACTACGTATAACTACTGTACAAATTTTTATGAACTTACGACTCTTACTTCCGAAGATATGAAACATTTTTTAAGAAACGGCAATTTTATTTGAACTGTTTTTGCTCATAACACGCAGAGTTTTTGATCAAACCTTATCAAAACGGTAAATAAAAATATTAAAAATCCGATGAGATATGAATGTTAAAAGGAAATATTTTTTCACGACGCATGCGCGAACGAAAGAAATTTATAACTACAAAAATATTGTACCCTGATTTATACTTCATCTTATAAAAAAAGTTTCAGTTGAATATCATGAAAATTGAAAAAGATATCAGCGATCTAGTGAGCTGTATTTCATTCATTCGCAGACAATACATAAAAAGTGAGGGTCTGTCCACAAAGAGCTATTTTTAAATTAAAGGTTATTGCATCTTCGTTCAAAACCAACGTTTCAGGGGGTGTCCGGATAGTTTTGGCCACCTACGTATAAGGTCTTTTTGGCCGAATACGCGAAATGTGACTTCTATGCCGAATATAAATTTTCAAACTGTATACAATTTAACATTGAAGAAAATGCTCAATTGTCACCACACTATTTGTGGAGAACCCCTTGCTATTTATGTATTGTCTGTGAATGAATGAATTACAGCTCACTAGATCGCTGATATTTTTTCCAATTTTTACGATATTCAACTGAAACTTTTTTTATAAGATGCAGTATAAACCAGGCTACAATATTTTTGTAGTTATAAATTTCTGTCGTTCGCGCATGCGCCGTGAAAAATTATTTCCTTTTAACGTTCATATCTCATCGGATTTTTAATATTTTTATTTACCGTTTTAGTATGTTTTTTCTCTTGTATTTTGTCATCTTTCTTGAAGTGTTGATAAGATTTGATCAAAAACTCTGCGTGTTATGAGCAAAAACCCTTCAAATAAAATTGCCGTTTTTTAAAAAATGTTTTATATCTTCGGAAGTAAGAGTGATACGTCCATAAAAATTTGTACAGTAATTATACATAGTATGCTAATTAATTACTGAAATTTATAGCTTATTCCGAGCTATTTTCGAAGAGTTATGGTCAAAAAGCGGTTTTTCTTTCAACCCCCCTTCTTGTTGTCCCCCAAATGCAAGGGTAATTTAATTTCAACTTGGAAATGTTCGGTGAAGCCTATATTTTGTATGACTAAAGTTAAAGAACAATTGATCACTTATTTCTCGAGCTATATGTAAAAATGGGAATTTTTGAAAGTGTCCGGATACTTTTGGCTACCTAGTGTATGTAGTCCAGTCAATGAAGGTAAAAAAAATGGCGTTGTCGCAACTAATTTAGGGAAAGCTGAATTTTTGCAGGATGTTAGTACATCGAGTGTACACTAAAAAAACACAAAGTCCCGACCTCCACCCCTCTTGCTTCCCCCCCCCACCCCCTCCGAAACATTGCAAAAACAGTACTATTATTATACGCTTTTCGTGTCGCAACTAATTTAGGGAAAGCTGAATTTTTGCAGAATGTTAGTACATAAAGTGTACACATAAAAAACACAAAGTCCCGACCTCCACCCCTCTTGCTTTCCCCCCCCACCCCCTCCGAAACATTGCAAGAGCAGTACTATGATTATACGCTTTTCTCGTCGCAACTAATGAAGGGAAGGCTGTTTTTTATTTTAAGATGTTAGTATACAAAGTATACACTATAAAAACACAAAGTCCCGACCCCTAACCCTCTTGCTCCCCCGCCCCACCCCCTCCGAAACATTGTAGGAGCAGTACTATGATTATATGCTTACAGCTCAAAAACTAATTATGTTACAGGGGTGTTTCTTGTTTTATTTCACTTCTTACTATATACTTAAAAGGTCATGACACTTCTTATATCTTAGCGATTCCTTTTATAGATATTGACCCAAACAGCCCATCATCAGTGTATACAGCGTTGTGCTTTGCTGCTGAGCAGTGTAGTAAAAACAAACAAACTCGCATTGTTACCTTTGACCAGCCACTGTTTTTAAAAGCTATGGAAATCGTTGCTGGCTCTGAAGATCAATCTGATTTGTAAAAGATTATTGTAAGGTTAGGTGGTTTTCACTTACTTATGTCATACTTAGGAAGTATTGGTCGTATAATGGAAGGTAGTGTAATAGAGTCATTGTTGGAAACTGTCTCTGGTAAGGTAACAGTGAAACACATGCTTATCGGACATGCCTTTGCTACAGCTGTGAGGGCATACATATTAACCTATGCTGCTATTGTTGAAAAAGTTTTAGAAGATCCACCGGTACATGACACTGTATTTTGTAATGATGTTCAAACTGTTTACGACAAACTTTCTCGCAGTGATATTTCTCAATCAACTGCTTGTGATGACAAAGCCGTTCAATCATCCTTATCAAAATTGACGGATCACATCAATATCAAGAAGTCCAGCAGCAGAACATCAAAGCTTTGGTTAAATCTGATTCAGCAGTTTGATCTCATGTTAAATTTTATCCTAGCAGAAAGAACCGGAAACTGGAAATTGCACTTAGACACTACCACAGATATGCTTCCTTATTTTCATGCTGCGGGACACATTCCTTACGCTAAATGTGCTCAGATATATGTCCAAAAAATGAGCAAACTCAAATCAAAACTGACTGAGACAGAATACGAACTCTTTGTAACGAACGGTCTGTTTACTATAAGAAGAAAAGAAGAGTTTTGGTCTGGCGTTTGGAGTGACATGTGTATAGAGCAGTCATTGATGAAATCCTTAAAATCAACAGGAGGATTAACGCATCGGAGAGGAATAATTCAGAGTACGTTGAATAAATGGATTTTAGGAGCACCTTCATTTTTACGCTTAAGTGAAGCCTTTAAATGTTTCCTAGGAATGAACTACAACAATCCCGAGCAGCATGTTGAGCTAAGAGAAAGCAGAAAATCAAGGGACCTAGAAGATATATCAAAGTTCAAAGATTGGTTGAGTCAGCACAATCCTTTTACTTGCAGCACTAGTGAATTGATATCTCTTTCAACGGGGTTGGTTTGCGACTCTTCAGTTAATTGTGATGAAGCATATAAAGTCGGCTTAAAAGCGATGGAAAACATGGTGGGAAAATCTTTTAATGAAATGAAGCTACATAGGAAAGATATGGTTACAACACAAGCGAGCTTCAAGTCTATCAAAGTGAGACATAAAGACGTTGCAATAAACTCTCAGCAAATATTCAATAGAATTATTTGCATATGTGACAGCCCAGTTAAACTGAAATCTTATTTCGAGTTTGAGTTAGCATCGCACCCACCTTCATTATTTAACGATGCATTGCTACGAAAAGGTACGAAAGCATCTTTCACGAAATTGTTTGAAGATGGAATTATCCAGGAGACGTTTGAGGCAAATAAAGATGTTTTTGTAATAGACGGGGTACCTTTGTTACATGCAAAGGTTTGGAGACTAAAAAGCACTTTCAAGGAAATAGTAGAATCATACTTAAAATATGTACTTATTAATTGTGGAAATAAAGTGACAGTGGTTTTCGATGGGTACCCCAGCGTTCCAACCACAAAACTGCAAGAACAAGAAAGAAGACTATCAAAAAGATTTTCCCACACAATTGTTTTTGATGAAAATACAGTTTGCACAACACAACAAGAAGATTTTCTAGCAAGCCCTCAAAACAAAAATAGATTAATAGAAGCAGTTAGAACAAGGTTTATTGCTGCAGCTATTAACGTGGTTTTTGCAGAAGATGATGCCGACACTGTCATTGTCAACCAAGCCATTAAGAATGTGAAAAATAATAATAATACTGTTGTTGTGGGAACTGATACTGATCTTTTGGTTTTACTTGTAGCTTTAACTCCTCAGCATGATGCCACACTTTTCTTCTTAAAACCTTCATCTACAGTGTCTAAAGTTTACTCTGTAAATTTCCTAATAAATAAACATGTCGAACAACAAACTGCACTGCTTTTTGCTCATGCAATGACTGGTTGTGACACAACGTCGGCATTCTATGGAGTAGGAAAGTTAAAAGCTGCCGACTTGATATGTTTTTCCAAAGAAGCTAAAGCTCAGGCTGAGCTTTTCACAAAACAAGATATTACAAAAGAAATCCTTGTAGAAAGTGGAGAACAGTTTGTCCTAAGCATGTATAATTTATCACGGTATAAAACCCTAAATGAAGCCAGATATTTTAAGTATAAGCAACTAATCGCCAAAATGTCCCTTAAGTCAACTTTTGATTTAGCAAAACTTCCACCAACTTCAGATGCCGCTCATCAGCATTGTTTCAGGGTTTACCACCAAATTCAAACTTGGTTAGGTTTTAAAATTCCACCAGAAGAGTGGGTTTGGCAATATACTTCAAGAAACAGACTTATTCCTAAGCCCATGACGATTTCCCCTGCTCCAAGTGACCTTCTCCTGATAATATCCTGCTATTGCAAAACATTGTGTGTTACAAACTGTAGCTGTCGTAAAGCTGGATTCGATTGCACTTCTATGTGTGGAAACTGTAATGGAATGCATTGCAACAATATTTCAAACCAAGCGAATGAAATGTTAGATGACTCCTAATAAAAGGATAATTGTTGTTATCATTTCTTCATGCTTTTCTTTCTTTTTGTTAAATGTAACACAGCAACGCATTGCCTCTAGTCGTAACATTTCGCAAAACAACGGGTCGTACGGATCAGTTTCACTAGCCAAACGTGACCCGCGGGCCGTAGGTTGGGCACTACTGGTTTATAATATTGCAAGAAGTGAAACAAAAACTGAACGCCCCGGTATCATTTGTTTTCGAGCTGTAAGCGTTTAATCGTAGTATTGCTCTAGCAATGTTTCGGAGGGGGTGGGGCGGGGGAGCAAGAGGGTTGGGGGTCGAGACTTTGTGTTTTTATAGTGTATACTTTGAAAACTAACATCTTGAAATAAAAAACAGCCTTCCCTTCATTAGTTGCGACGCGAAAAGCGTATAATCATAGTACTGCTCTTGCAATGTTTCGGAGGGGGTGGGGGGGAAAGCAAGAGGGGTGGAGGTCGGGACTTTGTGTTTTTTAAGTGTACACTTTATGTACTAACATTCTGCAAAAATTCAGCTTTCCCTAAATTAGTTGCGACACGGAAAGCTTATAATAATAGTACTGCTTTTGCAATGTTTCGGAGGGGGTGGGGGGGGAAAGCAAGAGGGGTGGAGGTCGGGACTTTGTGTTTTTTTAGTGTACACTCGATGTACTAACATCCTGCAAAAATTCAGCTTTCCCTAAATTTGTTGCGACACGATGTCTTTATTGACTGGACTAATGGTGTCTTTTTCAACTTCAGTAAACAAAACTGATAGTATATGCAATACACATAGCATATAAAAGTGTTAAAAGCCATCCGATAAATGGAAAAGATGGAGTTCAGCTGATCGAAAAAAAATTGACGTACCCCGACCTGCTTGCGTACGATTGTACAATTCTTACATGGGTGGCATTGATTTACAAGATAGATCAATTGCTTTGTATCGTACAACCATGAGAACAAAGAAGTGGACAGTTCGAGTTTTTGCTTATTTTTTGGATCTTTGCATTGTCAACAGTTGGATAATGTGTGTCCGTGATTGTAGAAATTCTGGTTATCGCAAGAAAGACAAACTTACTTTACTTCAGTTCCGAATGAATTTCAGAGCTGTTAATTAAAGGAGAAGTTACTCGAAAATCTGTTGGACGACCAGTGCTATCTAAAAATTCCGTGAATGAAGCAGAAAACAAGTCTCCAAAGAGACGAAAAGTATTTATCATTTCAAAAAATGTGACCATATTTGAAGGAATAAATCATCTACCAATAGCAGTGAAGGTGTAAACCAATCTCGATATAGAATGGAAGGATGTAATTGAAAATCCCGATTTAAATGTGTGAAATGTGATGTATATTTATGTATACTAAATAATGACTGCTTCTATAAATTTCATACGAATTAAATGTTAATGTAATATTTATTTGTTTTACTAATCAACATTTTTTTTTAATACAGGTACTGTTAAAAATGTTTAAAACAAACCTAGTTAATAATCCATTACTATTAAGTGATAAAAATATCTCATTTATAACGCATTCAAATCCCGTCACCTTTCGACACATAGCGAAACGAATGAACAAGTATGACCCGATGTACCCGATTGGGTACATCAATTTTCTCCATTAAAAAAAAAATCAAAAAAATTTTTTTTTCAATTTATGTTATTAGAGTCTTATAACGACAATATAGGGTAAGTGCTCCAGTAATCGGCCAGTCTCCAGTAGTCGGCCACAATGACATAAAACTCCTCATAAATAGTACATTTTTAATTCAAAATCAGATATGGCGCATTCACACATTCATGTACCTATCCTCAATCATCAACCAGTGGCAGTTAAGTTTTGGGTACTTTTTTTGAATTAGTAATGAGTCATTTCATTTTGAAAGGAGTTCCCGTCATCCAAGATTGCGATTCTGCTTATTTTTCAGCTAAGAGGACACGTCTTCCTAAAATGGCCAATTACACTTATAATTTAATTCTACTGTAAATTTGAGTGATTTTTATCTTAATGGAATGTCTGAGATAATCTTTCAATGAAAGAGCAAACTCCTGGTTAGACTCGATTGTTTTTTAAAGGGGTGGCCGACTACTGGGTACAGAATTCTTCTGTATTTCCAATAGTCGGCCATGGTAGGCCGACCACTGGTTCTAAGCAGTTTGGATGATTTATCCAGTAGTCGGCCACATACTTAATGTAGCTTTTCATTCTTAATATGGGTTCATCAAATTAAAACTAAATTAACTATTGAAATACAGCGACAATTTAACTGTTTTGAGTAAAAACACCTTTTCCAAAGTTTATTTTTCTTGAAAAATAGTAATTAAATTAAATGTCTTAACTTCTTTTGACCACCATTTCGACATTTTATTGCTCCTAGTGTTGTAAATTTAATTGAAAATTCTAAAAAAGAGATTTTTAAATACGCATACATTGAGCTAAGATTATAAGTTTTAATACTCATCTAGTTATTATCAAATGGTGTTTTAATAGTTTTTCTTATCAAATTGTTGTAACTCCAGTTAAGCCACTTCCTAAAAACTATGACGTCAAACCATTTTGGAAGTGATATTGTGAAAATGAATCTGGCAACAGATAAGAATCGGGAAAAAATGTTTTTGTTCTTTCGATAGAGTGGACCTTGAAAATAAGTGGATGTAAACAGTTACGAAAATATTGGCTGTAAGATTAAGAATTAAGTTTTAAGTGTCCTTTCAAGTAGTAATAAATGTTTTTATAATAAAATAATTATCCCGGCTCCAGTTCTAAAAAAATGTTATCTTCTTCTTCTTCTTCTTCTTCTACTTATCTCCCAACTGGTCTGACGTAGTCAGACCAGTTCAAATAAACCGTTGACCCTGAGGAAGTCCGCAACCAGCAGAGGAGACGAGTAAATATCCTCTCTGGAAATTCCGAGACAGTCTAAAATGTGTTTGGGGGAAGCTCGGTGTTGGTGGCATTTGGTACACTGGGGAAAGGTTTTCTCGCCATCTTTGTATTTTAAGGTTCTGATATGGCCACTGGCCAGACGTGTTAGGCAGGTGTAGTATGTTCTGTCTCCTGAAAAGACGAGAAAGAAGCCTGGATTTATTGAAGAGTACCAGTTGCTGTATGGGGGCACCAGCCATTCCTTCATAATTTCGGCTTTCTTTATAGAACAGATTTCGTGATACGTGAGTTTAGTTGAGGTGGGAGTCTGTTGTTTGCAGCCCTCCTTAGCAAGTCTATCTGCCAATTCGTTGCCTTGAATATCCACATGTGATGGAATCCAGTGCAGATGTATTTCGTGGTGTTGTGAGATGGATTTTAGCTTGTAATAGATGGAGGTACTTGTGTGGTCACCAATATGTAGTCGATCCTTAAGGTGTTACAGAGCACTACGGCTATCTGTTAAAATCCAAACATCTCCAAAGTTGTTCTCCTCAGAGATTGCCTCAAGTCCAGCTTCAATTGCAAGAAGTTCACTTCTGAATACTGAGCAAAAGTTAGGGTTGCGTTGGTAAAAAGATAATTTACGTTCTGGTGTTTCAATGTAAATTCCGCTCCCTGCTGTAATGTCAATTTTACTGCCATCTGTGTAGATCTTAATGTCTGTTTTAGGAATATTGTTAATAATTTCTAAAGCCAGTTGTTTGAGATGGTCAGGAATGAAGTCGTTTTTAGCAATTGGATCTGTGAAGTTGAGGTAAAAGTGAACTCTAGTGAGCTCTTCTGATGGGCTTAAGCTGAAATGGAGGGAATGAGGCTTTACTTCTTGGTGCAAAAGTTGTAGTGATGATACTTGGCTGAAAGGGCTGTTTTTCTTCAGTCTTTGATTGCTTTTCCATGTGTTTAGGTATCTTGAAGTGTTGTTTTGGTTGCCTTAGCTGGAAAGCTTATTGTAATATTTCGTGAGGCTAACTTTTCTTCTGAGTTGCAGCGGTTGAAGATCTGCCTCAAAGAGTACAATATTTGTTGGGCAGCTGCGTGTAAGTCCAGTAACAATACGGGCTGCGCTTAGCTGAACTTGTTCTAACTTTTTCAAATTAGTGTCGGATGCACAACAGTAGATAGGAAAGCCGAATTCCAGTACAGGCCTAATAAGGGCATTATAAGTTGCTCTGCAGGGAGTAGCTGCTTCAGCACCCCAGTCTCTTCCAGCGATGTATTTCATGATGGTAAGCCTCTTCCTAGCCTTCAGGGGGATGTATTCGATGTGCTTGTTGCTGGTGAATTCAGTCCTAAAGCAAAGCTCCCTCAATCCTAAGTATTTAGGATGTTTTTCGTAAATTAAGTATTGACCCTCATATAGAATACTTGGTTGGTAGCTGTATAGGTGTTTATCAGTAGTAAAGAAGGTTGCTATTGATTTGGAAGGATTGAAGCAAAGTTTATGATCAGTTGCAAAGCTGGACAGGGAATTCAACGTGTTATTGACTTCAGACTTTAGTTCGTGAATTACAGTGCCCGAGCTCCAAATTGCGATGTCATCGGCGAACATGCCTATATTAGTTCCAGGGGAGATTATTTTTTCGGCACCAGTCATATATAAATTAAATAGAGTTGGGCTCAGAACAGTACCTTGAGGCACTCCTTGACTTAGTTTATAGATATCTGAAAGTGATTTATTGACTTTTACTCTAATCTGCCTGTGGTGAAAGATTGAACAAGTCGTGAAGTTTAATAATAAGCTTGTTAATCCATACCCTGTCAAAGGCCTTTGTAAGGTCTAACAATGCAGCAACTGTATGATGAGTAGGTTTAGAATTCTGGAAGTCTCTGATGGTTTGGGCGAAGTACAGGACTAAGTCAACTGTACTGTGTCCTTTTCTAAAGCCATACTGTTCAGCAGGGAGAAGACTGTTCTTATCCAGGAAGTATTGGAGTCTTATCAAAATCATCTTCTCCATTAGTATACTAGCTGTACAGGTGAGAGCAATGGGGCGAAAGTCTTCGGGGGATGAGGATGTCCTGTTTGGCTTCTTGAATGGGATAATTGTAGCCCTTTTCCATTCACGAGGCAGTCGCCCATTTTTCCATGAGAGATTAATAATGTCTAGAAGCCGCTGTTTTCCACCTGTTCCTAGATTTTCAAGCATTTGTCCATGCAAACCGTCTGGACCTGGAGTTTTCTTCATATCTAGGAGGGCCATTGCAAAGAGTAAGTCTTGCGTCGTGAAGGGTTTTTGTAGTAGAGGATCTCCGTGATCAGAAGTGCGACAGCCATGGATTATATTTTTAGCTTTTTTAAGGGAATGCTTGTCGTCTGAGGTAAAGGCGATACTACTGATTTTTTGATAGTGTTTCGCAATGCCATTGGCGGCTGATTTGTCATCTTTGTAAATTTTTCCATTAGCGTCTCTCACATTATTACAGTCCTCATATTGAGGTTGATCTTTACTGATACGTTAACAATTTTCCAGAGTTTGGAGTTTGAGGTTTTGACGTCCAATTTAGTGCATAGATCCATCCATTTAGCTCTCTTGAGTCGTGAATAGGCTGTTTTTATTTCAGCATTAATTTTATTTAATTTTTCGCGCGTGATATTATCTGCATTTCTGGTAAGACGTTTTCTTTCTTCAAGAAGAGGTGTAAGGAAATCTGATTCGTGCACAAAGTTGGGAATAAAATGCTTGACGTTACCTCTCGGAATGCTTGTTTTGGCATGTTTTATTAAAACTTCTTTGAATGTTTGCAGGAGTCTTCGACGTTATTGGCTATCGGGTTAGTTGTCATGTCTGCGTCAACCGAGTCTCTGAAAACCATCCAGTTAGCTTTTTTAAAATTCCAGTAGTTCTCTTTTGAGTGGAAGACTTTTTGCTTCATCTTAAGCTCTATTAAAATCGGTAAGTGATCGCTTCCGATGTTATTTAAAACAGACCAGGAGCATTGTGGGTATAACTGGGAACTTGTTATGGCTATGTCTAACGCTTCAGCGGTGTGATAACTGAAAGAGGCATGGGTGTGTGTTCCATCATTAAGAGTCATGAATTCTTTGTCATCCATCATCTGCAGTAATTCCGCGCCTCTTTCATTACTGTTGGAGCATCCCCAGAAGGTGTGCTTTGCATTAAGATCACCAATGATTAGAGTGTTTTTGTCCATGAGATTGGCGAATGTTTCAGGTAGATGTAAATGATTAGGAGAGTGATAGACGTTAAAAATATTTAAAGGTTTTCCCTTCCAAAAGATTTCGATGCCTTGTATCTCAAGCCCTTGAGGCTGATCAATGGCAACTTCGATGCTTTGATATTTAATGTCTTTAATAAGGAATGCCAATCCAACTCCTCCTCCTGTAGTTCTGTCTTTTCTGAGGATGTTGTAACCTTTGTATTTCAATCTTGTAGTACTTTTGAGTTTAGTTTCTTGTATGGCGATGATTTGGACACCATTCTTGTTTGCAATTTCAAGAAGTTGTTCTAATTTAACTCTGGTAGCCTGTGTGGTCAAACCATTGATATTACATTGCAATAATTTTAGTTTTTTCAGTTTGAATGAAGACCGTAATCCACTTTTCGGACGGAATCCTCTGTCTAAATCCCGAACGCGTAAACTAATGAAATTGGCGAAACGAGTGATTTGACTTCTATTGATACTTATTCGGCAGTTAATACACATTCCCCAATTATAGGAGATAAGATGCATTGCTTCAATAGTCACATAGGCTCAAGTTATTTAATGAGTGCCAAGCATGTAGTAATTCTTTCTTTTGCTATTATGCTTAACTTTTTGCTTTACTAAAGGTTCAAAACCCCTGTGTTTCAAATGTTGGTACATTTTCACTAATGATTCTCCCCAAATGTTTGACTTCTTGAATTTTCTTCGTTAGAGGATTAGAATTGTGCTGAGTTAATTTCAAAACTACATGGTTACATTTTTGCTAACTAAATTTTGGTTTGTTTTCAAGGTTATTCCTTGTTTACTAATATTCTTGTAGAAAGCTGTAAGATTACTTTCATGACATCCCGAGTTTTACTTCCTCAGTTTATCTTACTTCAATTAGTTTAAAACAAACTTGCTTTAGTGGAACATTCTGTGCTAGATGACGCCTTGATGGAGATTCCTTTCAGCGCATTTTTGAATGTATTTTTACTTGCACAGTTTTGGAAGCAATCATTTCTGAAACTACACTTTTAGTTTTATGTTCCGTATGTTGAAATTCCGTTCTAATGAATGTGAACCAGTTAAATGCCCACGTGATTATTGGTCATGAATTGTGTCGACTCTATTATTACGTCTTTATGTTTACATAAACAGAAAAGCAGTTTTTCATTTCTTGATTCTTTGGTCATTATTACTAAAAACTGCTGTTCACTACAAAACTATTCCTGTTTTTTTACTTCCTAAGTAAGTACATTTTGTACATTTTATATAAACTTCGTTTATTTTGTCAATTCTTGCATCTTTAGTAAGTGCTGCTGAAATTCTTTTCTTCAGAAGCTTTTTTTTAAAACTTTCTTTTAAGCCCAACTTACGTACCGCAATGCGTAATACTTTGTTGCAACAACATTTATTTTATCTTTTATCACTTATTTCACAATACTAAGTTAAATCGTTTATTTCTGGAGATCGTCCTAAAACGGTGTCGGGGTTTAACAAGAGGAAGGGATAGTTAATTAAACTGTGACAGATTGCTGCAGGGGGGGGGAGGTAACAAGAAGTATGAGTTTTCATATTTTGGCTCGCACAAAAGCATTTTATGTAACAACTAGCGGTACCCGCACGGCTTTGCCCGTGGTATAAAACTAAAACGTCATTTGGTAATAAATTCATATCGCAGAAAGAATACTCAATTTTAGTTATAATTCAACTATAATTCCTTAATAACAATTTGTTTGTGTGTTATAGTGTGGCAGGGGAGGGTAGCTTAAATTGTGAAACATTGAGAAAAAGGGATGGAGGGGGGGGGGGGGCAAGTATGTTGGGAAAAAAGTGTTGCGCTTTTTTTACTCATACCCTTATGAAGCTTTTTTTTTTTTTTTTTTTGATGTTTGAAAATATTTTCTTTTTGATATAGAACATATTTTTAGACGTTATTCAGAAAAAAATACTTTTTTAGCGCGAGTTTTTAAAATAAAACTGTTTTTAAGCAGCTAAAGTATAAAGACATTAATTAAAGTAGGGGATTGCCACCGGCCGCAGTGCATTATCTACATATCGTTGGGTCGTCATAGTGCCCCGAATACGAACTAGAGGTGATACGGAATTGTATGCAATAGCGCCCCAAACCATTATGCCACGTTGTCGCGCTGTGGGGCGTTCCACAGTTACTGCCGGATTCGATCTTTCTCCGCGTCGACACCACACACGTATGCGATGACTATCGCTGGACAAACAGAAGCGGGATTCATCTGAGAACACTACGGTTTGCCATTCTGCCATCCACGTCGCTCTGGTCCGGAACCATTCCAAACGTTGGAGTCTGTGCTGTGAGGTCAATGGCAGTCTTCTTAGCGGGCGCCGTGATTGCAGATCACGTGCAACCAGTCGACGGGAAATGGTTCTGGTCGACACAGGAACATCCAGGGTTCCTTGCACGTGCTGCAGAATCAACGTACAAGTAACTTGCGGGTCCGCCACAGCTTGTCGGTGAATCCGTCGATCCAAGCGGTCTGACGTCACTCTGGCTGCACCTGCACCCCTCAATGTGGCTACATTTCCTTTTTCCAACCATCTCCGACACAGCCGATGCACAGTGCTTGCATCCATGTGGGTATCAGCTGCAATTTGACGTATGGACCAACCTCCCCTTCTCAGTCCGATCACCATACCCCTTGTAAAGCCGTCTATATACTGGAAGTGTCTTCGTTGAGGACGGCGTGGCATTTCCTCCTATCACACGTATCCTTCGAGACAAAAACCAAATTTCTCCGATAATTAGTCTGGCAGAAAAACCAACATGAACATAGCCACTTTTCAACTTCATTCTCTTATATCTTACTTCACGTGCGTCGGAGAGCTGCGCATTTCATATCATTTGCATAACTCAGTGACGCGCGTCTACGGTAAAATTTGCATGAATTTCTGACCACTCCTTCTTGGTGTTGCATTTTCAATGTCGAGCAGTGTATAATGCATCGCTGCAGGCCCGTCATTTCACGTTTTTAGAAGGGGGGGGGGGGACAAAGGGTGCAAACACAATGCATTTCATCGGAAAAAAGCAAACACCACGCCCACTTATATATTAATTAACTGATTTCTCAAAACCGGGAGGGAGGGGGCGATTGAGCCCCCTCCTGACCCCCCAAATGACGGGTCTGGTTCGTTGTAAGTTTCCCTTTGTTTTGTTTTTTTTTAATTCAACCCCCTATATCAGATAAGATCAATGAAAATGAAGTGGCCGACTACTGGATTCAACGTGGCCGAGCACTGGATTTCTGTGGCCGACTACTGGAGCATTTACTAGTGTTGACAACAGCTTGGATTTTAACATATTTTTTTTTTTTTTTTAATTTCTGAAACAAGTAAGGTGATTTACTATCAGAAAGGTTCATTCTAAAGTTTTACCTTGTTTTTGTTGCTGTATTGATAGCTGAAAGTTCTAGGTTAGCCAAGATCCACAAAAGATCTCTCGTAAAAAAATCTCCGTAAAAAAAATATTTTTTTTGAGTGGTGATATTTCTTCGGGTCTGAGGAGGTTAAAGCAATTCTCGATTATGGTAGCTAACAGGGGTAGCAGGGATAAAATGTGTCGATTTTATGGGTCTCAAAAACTTATCACTAACTGTGGCTTTTCTAATTAAATCGAAAGATAATTATTACAATGGTTGAAAAAAATATGTTTCCTACAAGGTGTATGGTTTGATCAACGAGTCCCTCTCCTCCCAACATGTATTGATTGCGAGGTCATCAAAAGTAATTACTAACTACATGAGTTTTTTCTATTGCTTAGTTAATATGTATATAAACTCATATTTATGAAAATTGCAGCACCATGAATGTATCGTCATAATTGAATGAAATTTAATACACAGCTGAGTGATAGTGGTACAAATAAATGATTAAACTAAGAAAGCCAACAACAATAAAAAAATATTGAAATTAGTATTTTGTGTAGCCACAACGCGCTGCAATAAGTGCTGTTACGCGACGTGGCATGGAGTCAAACAAATTTTTTAATGTCTGCCTGATCTAGAGCATTCCATATTGTTTGTATGCGTACCCAAAGTTCGTTTGTAGAAGCAACAAGACGAGACGCCGACCAACGAAATCCCAGACATGTTCAATTGGCAACATATCCGGGGAATACGCTGGCCAGGGAAGAAGTGATAGACCGTCACCCTTCTTACTTACCCCTTCATTGTTTTCCTACATCTAATCGATGCTAAGATGCACATCATTTGTGATTACCTGCTTTTGCCGCTAGAGGGCGTGCCTGTATGCAAATGAGAAACGTGTCTCGTCAAGATTGGCTCTTGCCTTCGGCACGTGTATGGGCGGGGCCTTACTTTGGCGTCTTGATGCAAATTAGGTTGGTATATTAGGTGGTGTGGGCTTGCCGGGGGGATTTCACTTGACTTTCTTCCTTACAACTTTTGTTGTTTAGTTTTTTTTCGGTAGCGGGTCGCTACTTTGAAGTTCGCCGGTCCGGCTTACCTGCAATGTATCTTCTTTCTGGCTCCCCACTTCTACGTATGTCGTAGTTGAGAGTATGCCTTGCCATTTTCTTTGAGCGTTGTAGGCACGTGGATTTAATTAACAGAAGATAACCATGTTTTGAAGTTGAGGTCGTGTAGGGATGCTGTGATATCGGTGGTCATTTAAAACTTTTTATTTGTTTTTAATCTTATTTACAATAAATGTGGTGATTGTTTAAAGAATTAGTCTGCATAAATCTTTTGGAGAAAAAGCCAACACTCTGAAACATAATTATTCAGACCGATTCCCCACGTTTAAATTAGTCTGGTACATCAAGAAGCTGTACCCGCTGAGATGCAAGGAGGATTGAACAGCCCTAGCGACATGACGGTAGGCGAAATACAGCGCCAGGCAAGACTTGAAGGAAGGGGACAGCTTGGGGCTGTAAAACTTCACTAATGTACCGGTTGCTGTTCAGGTTACCTAAGCTAATATTTAGAAAAGTGCCAACTTGAGTCCCAAGTGAATTTTCACTAGTATTTCAATAACTAGTTAAAAAAATAATTTTCCCCAGAAAGAAGACAAGGTTCTGCTTTCATTTCATCTAATAACATCAGAAAATTTTTTTTTTTTCTTCAGAAAATATTGTTTTTATGCATCAAAAATCAGATCGGTAACGTGTCCCCAGTAGCAAAGCTTAGCATGCAAACAGGTCATGCGCACTTTCTAACTTCCCAAAAAAACGCACTTGCACGAAAAACGATTCTATTTTTACCCCTTTATTAATATTTTACTTCATTTATGTTTCAATCGATTTCTGATTTTCTAGCCGATGCGAAATAAGCGTGTCCCAAGTTCCGCAGTCAGAGTGGTAACAACAACTTCCGATCTATGTTTAGGCTCCCAAAATCATTTCCTGCGCCTATACTACGTGATACTGAGTACCAGGCTTGGAGTAATCGTCGATTACGTAATCGTAATCCGCGTAATCGATTACGTTTTTCTGTAATCATAATCATAATCATAATTTGGAAATGGGGCACACGTAATCGTGTAATCGTAATTTTAATCACGTATTTCTTGTGTAATCGTAATTGTAATCCTTCTTTCAATAATCGTAATTCAGCCTTGTAATCGTGTAATCTAACTTTTTTTTTTAAATATTTTCACACATAATTTAATCTAAGTTTATGCTAAATAGTTTTATATTCATATTATTTTTAATCGATAAGTATATAAAAGAAGGAAAAGTTGCATATTTATAGAATTTTAAAACACTTTTTATGTTTAAAAGGTGTTAAATTTTACTTGAGAATTTTATAAAAATTTCATTTAAGAATTTTAAGAGAATTTTAGTGAGAATCTTTTTAGAACTTTATAACTCCAATATTGTTACATGTAGTCGTAGAAAATTTATAAATTGCCAATATATATTTTTCGTGATAGTAAATTTTTACTAAGGCTCGACCGCCGATGGTTGAAATTTTTTCCATCGGCCATCGGCATCGGCTGCCGATGCTAAAATGGAAAAAACATCGGCCCATCGGCCTCAAAAACATCTAAATGCCGATGCAAGGCCGATGTTTTTTTTTTTTTTTTTAAGTTTTCTTAAGAGGGAATTCTATTTTCTCTATTTTTTACTTCACAAAAAAAGTATGTTCAGCATGTGGCTTGAAATCGGGCAGCAAACGGGACTAACACAGTTCTGGGTTTTGGAATTTCCCGAATCGGGTCAGATACGGACATTTTCACAACACAGACACTTTCCGAGTAATCGGTTTGATGTGAATTTTAAGAATTACAGTAAAAACTCCGAATAACGGAACCGGAAGTTTTGTCCGTTATTGGGAGGTGTCCGCTTTAGAGAGAATTATGCTGTTTCAGATTTTGCCTATTAGTTTAATGCAGAATTATAATATTGAATATGTGCCATTGCCATCTTGCACTACGATACAGATAATTTGTGTATGATTTACTATATCTCGCTAGAACTCATATCATTTTACCTTTGCACTTTTAAATGCTAGCGAGCCTTTTCATTGCAATTTTTAACCCCCCCCCCCCCATCTCTTTTACTGTATCTTTCTATTAGAAGCATAGTTCGCCTGCCTACGCATTTTTCTCCACTGTTCTATGATAATCTATGAGATATTTCCATTAAAATATTACAATTGTAAATATGTCGACGGCTTCCATAACTTACTATCATTTTGTCATTACTCAAGTCTATTTAATTTAAACTATATCAGTGGTAAGATTCGATGGATACAATTTCGGAGCAGGTAAAATTCTGTTTTAGAGAGGAAAAATAATTATTTTGGAGCATACTGGAGGAAAAAAAACACCGTTTTGGAGCAGGCTGAAGCAAGAATTTTTTTTAGCTTACTTTCCCGTTAAAAAGAAAAAAAAACGAAAAAACATTAAAAGTGGTTTGATGTATCATAAGTTTGATGTGGCCTGTTATCACCAGGTCCAAAAAAAAGTCAAACAGAAATAAAAACATTTAAAAAAATCGAAAAATAAAAATTTGCAAAGTAGGGTTTTGAGATGGGGAATTTGTGTGTCGGTCTGATTGCCCCCCTCCCCCTAATAACTTTTGAATGAAGATTCCGATTTGAACAAACTTTTTTTTGTTGTTGGAAAGATTTCGGCGAGTACACCTCATTCCCATATTTGATTTTTCATTTGAAAAACTTTTGGTGCAACCTTGAACCGTTCAAACAACCTGTCCCGCGACACTAACTTTTTAGTGAACATTCCAATTTGAACAAACTTTTTTTTTCGGAAGATCTTATCAAGGATACTTCATTCCCGTATTTAAATTTCCGATTTAAGCAATTTTTCGTTAAACATTGAACCGTTCAAACAAGACATTGAACTTTCAAATCAAGCGAAAAAAAAATTTTCGATTTTTTGAATTCAAGTTACCAGACTACTACCTTAAAAGAAATAACCGTGCACGCGATTTTTTTTCTTTGTTTATTCATTTGTTTTATTTATTATTATTATTATTATCTTTTTTTTTGCAGACGATTTTTTGTCTAACAAAAATTACTCATTTAAGAGAACATTTTATGATTTATTTAATCAATTATTTGATTTTTAATTATTGGCGACGGATTAAAAATGGAATTCGAGACATTTTTTTTGGGAACGAGTTTTTTTTTTTTTTTTTTGTTTGATAAAATGTGTTTTGATTTTTTGATTTGCTTCCTATTTTTCATTCTTTTTTCAAAACAATTAATTAATTTTTCTACGGACGAACTATAAAAGCTGCATTGTTTAAAAGATGCAACAACTTTTTATTTAATTTGTTTTTGTTTACTTTTTAAGTGCCTAGTTCATCAGATGAAACCTGCATATTTGGTTTTTAGAAATCAGCTTTATTTGCTAAAAAGGTACGTTTGACATAATTTGTCGTCTCAGATAATTAAAAGAATATTGTTCAGATACTAGAATACCGATGTCGATGTACGAAAAAGTAGGCTCGTTTAGTTCTTGATAGAACTTCTTGTTTTGTTTAACTTTATGGTTTAAAAATGTCTTAAAGAATTTTTCCACTCACACAGTGTAATTTTTTGATTCTTTCACTTTTTTTAATGATTAAACAACATAATGGGAAGTTCTTTTACCAAGTTTGGTGTATCTAAATCCACATATTATTGCTGAAGTCTTTTTTTTTTTTATGTTTATGTTAAACAATAGAGCAGGTGCCTATTACTAAACACAGTATCCGTTTCCAAACGTGTTCGTATATGTAGGTGGAACTTAATTCACGAATAAAAGAGTATATTGCAAACCGATGCGGAATTGCTTTACAGAGATTCATGTTACAAATATCGACAATTTTAATAGGAATTTTGTCAAATACCGCCCAGCGCCCAGCCGATACCGAATTCAGTATCTTATTTTTTTCTCCATCTTTGTTGTATCTTTCTTTGTTAGTTATAAAACACTTTGCGATTATATCACTCAGTTGTCACCAATTTATGATATTAGTCTGCATTGAAATTAAAATTGATTAGTCAAAAAAAGAGAAAGAAAAGGTTAAAAGCACATTTGAAACATCGGATTGCAGCTAAGAAACTATCTGCATGACTGCACCTAGTACCAATGGTACGAATGAGTTCTCAACTGTATCTCTCTCTCTCTCTCGTATAATTTTTGTCGAGTGGTAGTAAAATAGAAATTTAAGCCCAAAGTCTGAATGACTGAAACAGAAGTAGAATGAAATGAATACCACCCATCAAATCTCTTATAAAACATTTATTTTTCTAATCATTTGATTTTTTTAACCATCGGCCATCGGCATCGGCCATCGGCCGATGGAAGAGTAAAAAAATCGGCCATCGGCCATCGGCCAACTTTGAACAATCGGCCAACAATCGGCATCGGCCCATCGGCCAAAAAATGCCATCGGTCGAGCCTTAATTTTTACCAAAATAAATAAATAGTTAATTTAACAGAATATAATAAAAAATATTACTTGTTGTGCAATATTGTATGTTCTTTTAAAGAAGTTTTAAATTTTATATGCTTCGTTTTCCTCCTGCTTATCTAATAAGGTGCACTGAAACTTAACCCCAACAAAAATTTCTGGATTCTCCTCTGTATTATATAATATACAATATATTCCTCCCAAAGCTGTAATCGTGTAATCGAAATCATAATCGGCATATAACAATCGTAATCGATTACAATTTTTACGTAATCTAATCGTTGCTGTAATCGTAATTGCGATTTGGCAGAGGACTGTAATCGTAATCGTAAGTGTAATCTCCAATTTTTCATGCTTGTAATCATAATCGTAATCAATTACATTTTCTCGTAATTGACTCCAAGCCTGCTGAGTACCTGGTGGGATGTTTTATCGAATCGTAATTAAAAATTTGCATTTCTGCATCTAAAATTGTATGTAAGATTTTTTTAAGTGATTTTATAAAATGTGTGTCATTTGAGTCATCAGATCGGTAACACGCTCTAAAATGAGCAGTTTTTATTATTTTAAAAATTATTTTATATATAAGTTTAGTCCTTTATTACAAGTGAAAAAACCACGTGTTTGATTTTGGCTTAGTGCGATCGACTCGGAAATTAAAAAAAAACTTTGTCAGTTTGTCAGATCGGTAACAGTCAGAGCGGTAACATTGAAAAACAGCGAATATGTTACAGAGCTAACTCACACGTTTCAGAATTATAAAAAGCAAAAACCATAGGTTTTAGCCATATATTGAATATTTTTGTTCTTAAAAAAATGAAAAGCAATGAGTTTTTAGTACAATTGCTTCATTTGTGGTTTGTATGACCTTACAATAGAAGTTAGTAAAATAAGAAAAAGTGACATTGCAGAAATTAAGTTAATTAATTATTATTATTTAATTTATTTATTTATTTATTTTTTTTTGGTGCTTCAATTTCTCATAATTTCGCTACATAACTAGATAATAACTAGCATGCTAAACTTGAATTTCTGATCAAGAAATTAAATTTCCTGCAACTAATTAAAGAAAAGCAAGCAGCAGAGTTGTGTGTTGAAAAAGTTGAAGTTGTGTGTTGTTTCAAAACAAAACAAATGTTTTATTAGCTTGGATTTGGTAATCTCATAATTTATTTTATCTAAAACTCTTATCGCTCATTTTTATTTCCAAGAAATGCTTTTTTATAATGAAATTTGACTTTTTAGCCTAATATATATATTTTAATATAATTATCTTAATTCTATGTTAAAAATGCAAGGAAATGATATCATATTTAGAGATGTTAACGAAGATTGAAAGCATAAACTCAAATATGTAGCTCATATTAACATCAGATCTGTAACATTCATCAGATCTGTAACGGCTTAAAAGTGAGTAATCTAAGGAGGGGGTAAATAACTTTCTTGACCTCCCTCCTTTTATTTTCTTGCATTTAGACCCAATTTAGACTTAAAATCCAATATTAGTTTTTTTCTGCAAAAAAAATTTTTTTTCAGAAAACTCCAACTTCAAAATGGCACTTTTCTAAATATTGGCTCACCTACAATTCGTAGCAATTGAGATAGTCCGTGATATGATAACCAGTCTATAACTCCAGGTGTTCGTCCACTGACGTTCGATAATGCACTCTGGAAGGTGGCGTTCACCGGCTAGCGTCGTACGCGAATGCGGCCATCATGGTACCACAAATGAAAGCGGGATTCGTCACAAAACACAACATACTGCCAATCAGCACGCCAGTCCTTAAGCTGATTGACCCATTGTAGCGGTAGGGGGCGATAGTTTAGCGTGAGGGGATCCTGTATAAAGGAGTTCTTGCGCGCAGTCCACGCTGCAGCAGACGTCTACAAATTGATGAAGCACGCAATGAAACACCTGTAGCTGTTGACCACTGCTGCCAGTTGTCTAGAAGAAGCTGTATGGTCCATCATTACCATGCGGATCAGGTGTCTATCATCGCGCGCTGACGTCACATTTCGGGGTCCACTCCCGGATTTCCGAGTTGTCCGACACTCGTCCGTTCACTGCTTCCAAACACGAGTCACTGTGCTGCTGTTACGCTGCACACGAGCGGCTACTTCCCGATAAGACAATCCAGCTTCACGAAGACCGATGATCCTCCCCCGTTCAAACTCCATAAGTTCTTGAAACCTCGCTCTTTTTCGTCGAAGAGGCATAAGCAACGTCTGAGCTAACGTTTATCACAAACAGATAACCACCTATAACCGTACACGCTTTGCTGCAGCCGTCTATTTATTTGGATAAATCAGGCGTTCAGAGGGCGCTGCTCAGCATACGCATGGTTTACGAGTCTAAAATTCTAATCATTTGCATATACTACAAAACAATCCCTGCTTTGCATTTGCTGAAAATTTCAGCCCATTCGCGCAACTCCTTCATGGTGTTGCAATTTTCACAAACATGAATTTAATTTAACAGTCACATTGTCCAACAAATTGCGTGGTACGTTATCTCGGTCCTACGCTCAGACATTGCTAGTACCACAAGACCACTTTTGTTACTACTAACTGTAGGTATTCTGTACCCAGATAAAACAATGTCCCACAAGTAAACAGGTAGGTATCACTAGTCCGACAAGAATTGTGAGTTTCGTTTTCTGTTTGGAACAAGTGAAAACATCTTTTTTGAAATTTTACTAACTCTTTCCAGTAAAATTATCTGTGTATTGTGTCTTTATATGCATAAAGAAAAAATAATCTTCATCAGATTCATCTGAAAAATCTTTATCTTTGTCACTAATGTCACTTTCATCTTCATCATTTTCCTCATAAGTGATATCTGACTCTGTAATAACTGTTGGCATAAGCATTTATTTTTAAATTAGTCTTGAAGCAATTTCATATAAAGACAGTAAAAGTTAAAATTAAGAACTTACCTTTTGTATATTGCGCATTTGGCCTAAAGTTTCGAAATTTTTGATTTCTTTTATATTTTTAAAATTTTTTGAAAAAATATTGCAAATGATAAAACTAGTGACGGGCGATTATTAAATGGAAGAAAAAGGTTTGTAATATATAAGGATTTTTTTAAAAAACATTTTATATAAAATTTCATTCTGCGCATTAGGCACAAAATTCATCAAATTTTCCAAAATTTCCGATATTTTCAATACTGAACAAAAATTTTATAATTTAATATTTCCTCTCAAAATGAACTTAAAGTGCCTTCAAAACATTTTCTTAATCATTTTGTTGTTTCTTTGAACTATTCAACTCTTTGCTTGCTCATTGAAATTACTCAGGACTCACCACGAGGAAGTGGCCGCACTTTGGGTGCCACCCGCGCTCCCTTTGCTTCCAACCAATGAGTGCACACATTTACATTTCTTAGACAAGTCACGAACAATAAATTATTTATTTGCGTAGAGGAAATTGTTTGTTTGCATTGGTTTTGATGGATGCACTACAAAGACAGCAAAATACAAAGGTGTAATACGGAAACTGGAAGAAAAATTTGGTAGACCTCTGTAGTGGGATATTTGCCAATTACATTTGAATAAGCTTAATTTGCTGCTTTTTTTTTTTTTTTTTGCAAAAGCTAGATGGACTTACCAGTGGACCAAAGTGATTTTTTGGGCCTGTTGGACGAAGCTAAACAGCCTGCTATACTTTCAAATCATTTCAACATGAACCTGTAGAGTTTGTCATTGATCAGATTGATGGTGACAATAAAAATGATTTAAGTACTAAGCAACAGTAACACCATGAGATGAGCAAGATAGTTTTGACTGGGAAAATATCCAAAAAATTATGAAACAGAGGTCTAAGGAAGCTTTCCCAAGCCAGATGGTTGACTACAGCAAACATAATCTTTAGACTATAATTTTTAAAAGAGCTCGTGACTTTCGCGGTAAAAGTGGCCTTGCTTTTTTAGGATGCAGTGCAGACGTTACTAATTAGCTATGAATCTGTGTGAGATTATAGAGTTACACTTAGCTCTCCGGGAAAAAGCAGAAAATTGTAATCACATCCATTCAAAACAATGTATACTTTGCACCCTAGAAATATGCTGTTATCGAAAGCAATATGTATAAAAATGGATGTATGTATATTTGTTCCTTATACAAATCTACAGTTTTCGTCGAATTTTCATCAAACTTGGCACAGAGGTACCTTGATGCACTAGAATTCACATAGGTGGGGTTTAAAATTAAGAAAAGAAAACCAAAAAGCTCAAAATTCAAATTTGTTGTCTCAAAATGGCCATTTTCTTTCAATTTTGAATAGATAAAGTAATAGAGATTAGCCTTTAAGCATACAAATTGATAAATTTTAACACATTTAAATAGGAGTATTTTCCAACAAAGATTGATTAAGAGTGAATTATCAATTTAAGGCTCATCTATTTAATTTTAGCATGAAAAAAGTTTTTATATTCCCATGTGGATAGAATTCATTCCAATATTTTTTAGAGATATGTTGCATTAATAAGAACACGGTCAACGCCGGGTAATAATTTAGTTAGTTTACAAGAGAGAGCATGTAAAGAAACTTGTTTTAAATCGTATTATTAACACTCAATCTAGAAAACAAACAAGCAAACAAGTGAGAACGCTTCAGATCCCAAAAATAGATAAAAATATAGTTTCATACATCACATACATAAATCAAAAATCAGAATACATCGATATGATTTCTTCTCATGATGTGGAAATTACAAAGCCACCTTTTATAGTACAGCAGGTATGTGACCGAATTGTGCCTTTAATGATAGAAACATGAAACTTAGCACACGTATACTACACATCAAATGATTTAATTCTGGATACGCGGCCATCTGAGATTTCGTCTATTAGAGTAATGGCAGCCGTCAAACTGCTAAATTTTCGTACTTTTTCGAAATTTCCCCATTTTGACCATGGAAGAGCACGTTTTTGACAAACATCATACATTACATATTTAAACTCCATTAAATTTGCTACAAGTAGATACCAAAATGGACTTGTTAGCTGTAATAGTTTTTGAGATACAGCTTCTCAAAGTTTCACAAATTCTCCAAATTTGAACATTTTTAGTTGATTTCCTTGTTTTATCATATATATGCAAATGTCTTTATATTTTCAATAACCTGCATTGTATAAGCAATGAAGTAAACATTTATTGAATTTAACATTTTGAAGAGGGTGGAAGAAAGGGTTTGAGTGAGGGGGGAGGCTCCGGTTCACAACCAGAGAACTGATATCAAAAGAGAGAGAGAGGATATTGAAATCCAAAGCTTTCTCTGAATATCTTTAGAGTTCCTTCAAACCATTTTAAATCATGTTAAATGACAACTGTTAAAACTATACAGAGTTTTTGTTGTTTCAAGCATAAAGAGTGTGCTCCTCGTAATTATAAACTCATTTTTGTGAAAATTGCAACACCATGAAGGACTTGTGCGAATGGGCTGAAATTTTCAGTAATTCAAAGTAGGGTATGATATGCAAATGATTAGAAGTTTAGACACGTAGTGCATGCGTACGCTAAGCAGCGCCCTCTGAACGCCAGATTTATCCTAATAAATAGACGGCTGCAGCAAGGTGTGTATGGTTATAGGTGGTTATCTGCTTGTGATAAACGTTAGATGAGACGTTGCTTATGCCTCTTCGACGAAAAAGAGCGAGGTTTCAACAACTTACGGAGGTTAAAGTAGCCGCTCGTGTGCAGTGTAACAGCAACACAGTGATGCGTGTTTGGAAGCAGTGGACAGACGAGTGTTGGACAGCTCGGAAATCCGGGAGTGGACCCTGAAAAGTGACGTCAGCGTGCGATGATAGACACCTGATCCGCATGGTACTGACGGACCGTACAGCTTCTTCCAGGCAACTGGCAGCACAGTGGTCAACAGCTACAAGTGTTTCAACGTGTGCTTCATCAATTCGTAGACGTCTGATGCAGCGTGGACTGCGCACAAGGACTCCTTTATAATACAGGATCCCGCTCACGCTAAACTATCGCCACTTGTGGCTACAATGGGCTAATCAGCATAAGGACTATCGTGGTGATTGGCAGTATGTTGTGTTTTCTGGCGAATCCCACTTTAATTTGTGGCACCATGATAGCCGCATTCGACGCTATGCCGGTGAAAGTCACCTTCCAGAGTGCATCATCGAACGTCACAGTGGACGAACACCTAGAGTCATGGTCTGGGGTGCCATATCATATCACGGACGATCTCAATTGCTACGAATTGTGGGTAGCCTGAACAGCAACCGGGACATCAGTGAAGTTCTACATCCCCAAACTTTCTTCAAGGCTTGCCTGGCGCTGTATTTCAGCAGGATAATGCCCGCCCTTATGTCGCTAGGACAGTTCAATCCTTCCTTGCATCGCAGCAAGTACAACTTCTTCCCTACCCAGCGTTTTCCCCAGATATATCGCCGATTTAACATGTGTGGGATTTCGTTGGTCGGTGGTTCATTCGTGATCCTCATCCTGTTGCTTCTACAGCAGTGGCGGCTCGTGCCTTAATTTAGTGGGTGGGCCCGCAATTATATGTTCCCCCAGTAATGCTTACAAAAAAAAATGAAGGAAACAACTATTAAACTAATACTGAGCGACATAAAATAATATTTAATTCTATTAATACAAATTTGCATTGCAAAATTATCTCATTTGATTTGATACATAGGTTTTATATTTTAAATGTTATACCAGCCTTAAGCGATCAATGTAATGATAATAACAATATTTTGCACAGACGGACATACTTCCTATACATCACTAATGTTTCGCAAAGCTAGCTCTCAGAATTTTGCCATTTTCGGACAGTGAAAATATTCATCATATTAAAAGTGTTACGCCACAAGTCGGTGCCATTACTCAAACATTACGAGACTGCACTCAAAAAGAAAACGAACATTTCTGCCTAAAAACACACCCTCTCACCCCCTAAAAATGTCGACAACCTGCACCATGTGTTTTTGAAAGCCTCTATCATCAAATTAAGGAACTCATAAGGTAAATGACTCGATATAGGTATGCTTACATTTTTTTTTTTAAATTTGGATACAAATAGTGCAATTTCAGTTCATGAAAAAACAAATCCTAACGGTGTTTCAACTTAAAAATGTCACTTTTATAGCCATGATATTTACATTAACTTTCAATTTTAATGTATGTGTATGCTTTAAAATAAATTGGAATACACTGGCTTGAACAGTTATGGTTCCACTCACTTACCAATGTATGATCGTATACTCAAACTAGTGATGAGCTGAATCGAATTATTTGCAGGAAATACACACATGTACAGAACAATATTGAAACACTTATTTTTCTTACAATATAATCTGGATCTTGGCTTACCGATTCGAATAAAATTAAAATTAAAACACGGATAACTGACTAATTTGATTATGTTTGTCAGAAATATTTGATTAACTGGTAATTAATTTCTTTTCGGATACGTGATTTGACTGATAGTCATGGTAACATGCTATATGTTCGAAATAAAAAATCTTGTAGAACGCCTAGTTTTTCAGAACCATTAGGTACCGTTATTAAACTTTGATAGAAATTTTTAATTTAACTACATTGCTTTTAAACAGTATTTAATATTTCATATATTGTAAAACTTCAGAAAAATATATTGCAAAATATAGTTGTTAAATGTTGCGAAATTTTATATCCACGTGTTTCCTCTATGAATTATGAAGCAATTTGTAAAATAATAATAATTTAAAGAATAAGTGTATTATTCATTTATACATTTTTAAGCTGAATATAGTTTTTATATACAGTAGCCGTTGATCCACTCAATATTTTTATGAACGTTCAATTTCAACGTTTTGTTTTTTCTGATTACTGCTTTAAATGAATTTGTAGTAGAAGGTTAATGTTACGTGTCAAATAAGATTTAAGAAAAGTTGTAGAGTAGCAAAAGTTTTTATTCAACATCTAAGTGTTTTTTCGGACATTAAAATCCCTATGAATGTGATAATATTAGTTGCAGGGATGATTATCAAAAAGAGGGGAGGGGAGAACTACTTCATCGATATTTTAAGGGGAGGGTGTTGGCCGCTCTTTGGACGACTTTGGTCCTGGATATAAATGTAATCATTGATTCGGCTAAATAAATTTAGCATTTAGAGCTTAAGAATACTTATTAATTCTCCAAGCATTTATAATGTCACACCCGGAAGGATGACAAAGTTTCTAGAGTTCATACAATACTTACAACACTATGAGATTAAATTCAAACTAATACCAAGAAAATGGCAAACGGTCTGCAAGTCAAAAATAAAGTCTTCACACAAAAATTTTGAGAATAAGAATCTCTGTTCCCAAACGCAAATTAACCAATAAAATATACATGCACTGTATTACAAATAGGTGAGGGGGGCGGTAATGGAATTAGCAATCTCTATGCCTGTTAGTAATAGGTGTTGAAAGTAAAAAAGAAAGACAAAAAAAAAAAAAGAGGACTTGTTATTAAAATCATTCAAAAAAAAAAAGAAAGAAAGGAAAAGAGAAAAACGAAGAGTGCGAAATGAGAAGAGGCGAGTTTTTCCCTAACGCAAGGACCTCACATTCTGCTCCTGTACGCAGTGAGGAGACACTTCCCTCTCCACCGCTTTGGTTAGGGACAAAGGGAAATCTCGGGCCAGGGAAGATGGGCCCACAGGTCGAATGTTACAATGGGGTGTCATCAGAGAATCGCTCTTCTTAATCCAGCCACTGCGATTGGCTAAAAGCGGAGATGGCCGCGGGCCTACTGAGAGCGGCCCTCAAGCTCGTTCTAAAAGCCGTGCGAAGCGCTAAAATTGATGGAGTTAGAAATCTCTCTTGTGCTGTGTTAGCGATGTGCGGGGGGGGGGGGGGTGACTGTAGGTTTAAAATATGTTTTGTGCACTATGTTTTTTTTTTTTAGTTTTTTGAACAGAAATACAAAACGATATGTTTTAATTATGTATTAGTTTTTCTTCCAATTTTTCTGGGCCCCGGCCCATAGTGAGGAGCCGCCCCTGTTCTACAGACGAACTTTGGGTACGCATACAAACAGTATGGAATGCTATTGATCAGGCAGACATTAAAAATTTGTTTGACGTCGCGTAGCAGCACTTATTGCAGCGCGTGCTGGCTACACAAAATACTTCTTTCAATATTTTTTAATTATTTGTTGACTTTCTAAGTTTAATCATTTTTTGTACCACTATCACTCAGCTGTGTATTAAATTTCATTCAATTATGACGATTCCTCCATAGTGTTGTAATTTTCACAAACATGAGTTTATATTTATTATCTTTATCTAAATTTGTAAGCGTCTACTATTGAAGACAAAATTCCATCAATTTTGGTCACATATCTGTTGCGCATTTTGGACGATTAAAAAAGAACTATAAAGTGCCCCCTAGCGGTAAAAGTTAAAATCCACTTAAAACACACAATGCAATAGAACTTTATTAGAAAAGGATATTAAATTCTATGATTTTTTTCGTAACGTACGCTATTAACCTTGTGAATATCGGAACAAAGAAGCACATAAAATATATTCAGAGGTCACCATTTAGAACGTCCGCCATTACTGAAATATTCGAAATCTCAGACGGCCGCGTATCCAAAATGACACGTAATTATACGTAGTATATGCACACCAAGTTATATGCTTCTATCATTAAAGGCACAATTCCACTGTTTTTTGTCATATATCTGCTGCACTATTACCCTTAATTTAACAACACAATATTTACAAAGATTACTGGAAACTGAGAATTTAAATATGATTTCTGATTGCGTTCTTTTTAAACTTCAATTCAATATTCAAGACTCAATCAGTTGAAAGAGCTGTCAAATAGGTCACAAGCTCTTCAAAATTGGTATGTAATCACAGGAAAAGAAAAAGGTTAGTAAAAAAAGAGGATATCTGATAGAAATATTTGATCAATTTACGACACAAAAGAACAATGTAACTGTTAAAGACGTATCTAAGAAATGTAAATACGTGCTCGCATTGGTTGGAAGGAAGAGCTCACGTGTAGGACTCGAAGTGAGGTCATCTCCTCATGGTGAGTCCTGGGTAGTTCCACATGAGCGAGCGAAGAGTTGCAAGGTTCAAAGTGATAACAAAATGAATGAAAATCGATTTGAAAACACTTCAAGTGAATACTAAGAGGAAATACCGAGTTAAAAAATGTTGAAAATATCAGAAATTTTGGGAAATTTGATGAACTTTGAGCGTATTTCACAAACTAAAACCATAATCTAAAATGTTTTTAAAAAATTCCTCGTATATTTCAAACCTTTTTCTTCCATTTAATAACCACTCGTTACTAGTTTCAGGGCTCCCACCAAGAATGTGGTCCAAAAAAAGTGAAAAAAGTGACTCTTTTTTACAAAAAAGTGACCAACCGAAAACAAACTATTACCACTAAAATACTAAGTACGCAATTTTATCACTATTTAAAACTTTACCTGTAATATTTTGAACATAAATAACACTTAAATTTGAATTTATTCACAGAAAATATTATCTACGAAAACTTCAAAATTGTAAGCATTTTATTTCAACTATGAAACATGAACACACAGAATAGTAAACAATTTTTTACTATTCTGTGTCATCATTTTTTTAGTAATTAAACAAGAAAAGTATATACCACATCCCTTTAGACTGTTCAAAAATAGAAGTAGTAGAAAAATGCTTGACTATTCTTTCATCAATGAACAAAAATATTTCCACTTTTTGAAAATAAGATTTTTATCATTATCACAACAAGAAAACAGCCACAAGCATACATACCAGGGGTGTCTGACTCAGTGGTCGGAAGTAGCGGTCTACAAGTAGCGAAACTACTGTAGTAGCTACATTTTTTAGTAGTTTGTAGTGCAGCGCACTACTTTTTAAAAAAAAGTAGAGTAGTGAGTAGTGCAATACAAAAAAATAGTAGTTTGTAGCGATTTTTGGAAAGTAATTTTAAATTAAAAAAAAATAAATAAATAAAAGAAAACGAAGGAAACAAAACAAGGGTTAATTGACTCTGACTGGTGCACATCTTGCACGAGTACAACAGTGAACAGAAATAAGAAACATAAAAAAAAGAGCTGATCCTAAGAGGTACATCATTTGGGGAAATACATTCTATCTGAAGCAAATGCACCCACAGCTCGATCATAGCAGCCTAAGACTGCAGTTTCGTCCTTATTATGGACTCCTCAGTTAGGAATAGCCAACGATCGAGCAGGAGGCAAATATCCTCTTATTGTAGCTAAAATTGCCAACAAACTGGTAGATAAAGTGAATCACGGGACGCGGGAGCGTCCCGCCCCGCCAAGAAAACTAAATACAAGCCGCCAAGAAATTTCTATCGCCAAGAAAAATGTAAAAGTGCGACTAAGGACTGATTACACGAGTAACCAAACCGGGGTTTTCACCCCTCTGTATCTCAGCCCCATAAAGATCCCTAGAGTTGATTTTTGGTATACTCAATCTCCAGCGGCCCCTGACGGCACATACTAAAGCAAAACATCCAGGACCCTCAGGGGGAAGGGTGATAAATGTTAAAAAATCGCTATTTTTCGCACTTTTTAAAAATTGTTTGACAGGGGTCCAGACTAAACGGTAACTCGGATTGAGGTCTCATTTTGCACTCACATTATTTTGTCCCAAAGCTCGGCATAAGGGGTTTTTCGACCCCCCACCCCCTCCCTCCTCGTTTTTATTTTAAGTATCTTTTCTCCCGGGGGTCTTTAGTGTTGATTTTTGGTATGAATATTCTCGATGAGACATTGAGGATGTTTTCCCAAACTTTACTCCCCGGGGTCATCGCAGGCCGGAGTTATTAATCCTTAAAATTGGTCCGATTTCTATCTACTAGCTCTGTTCAACATCTGAGCATTTATGTTGTCATTGTTGGGCGACGAGCAAAGAAAACTCAATGATTTATAATTTCATCTGTTGCCAGTTTCTATTTGTTAACAAATAAAATATTTGTAATTGATTTTATTGCATAAGGCGTTTAAAAGGGATCTTCAATTTAGTTCATTTTAATATGAGATCGGCAGTAAGGGTTGGGTTTTTTTTTTAAACTTTTAATTTAATCGTAGTATTGTTAGCAACTAGCTTTGTTTTGCGTCGGTTCGGGTGGTACATTGTGATTGATTTCAAATTTATCCTAGACTGAAGAAGATCCTTGAACTGTTGCCAAATGCATGCCGCCAAGAAAACCACATATGTCGGACCGCCAAGAAAAATGTTGAAGGGAAAAAAAACATGCAAAGTAAATTTTGGAGGAAAAAAAAAACAGGCAAAGAAATAATATTAATGCAAAAACATGTGATATCTCCCCAAAAACAACAGTGTTGTAAAAAAATCCCCCGCCAAGAAAACCTTAAATACTCAGCCTTAAAAAATTATGATATCGAGTTTTCCCGCCAAGTTTGTGCCAAACTACAACTAACATGTATGTATAGTTCTTTTAAATTGTTTTCAGTCCTGCCAGGCGGGAAGTTTTTACTTATTAAGCAACCACCTCACAAGACAAAGCTTCCCGCCTGGCGAAACTGAAAACAATTTAAAAGAACTATACATACAGGTTAGTTGTAGTTTGGCACAAACTTGGCGGGAAAACTCGATATCATAACTTTTTAAGGCTGAGTATTTAAGGTTTTCTTGGCGGGGTATTTGAGCATCCGCAAACCATGGTGCGGCTCCATGGTTTGAGCCATTGTGCCGCACCATGGTTACAAAAAAAAAAAAAATGAAAAGTATGGAAAATATTCAGATAGTAAATGAGCATGTGCCGAACACTTGAAAACAATCAGCCAAATTAATGGTGCATTGCATTTACAAAGAATATTATAAACATTTCCAAATAAAAGTTACTTAGAACGTTCCCGGATACTAAAAGTAAAATTCAGGAAAACAATAGTTTTAAATCATAGCTTGTCCTGCAGGATAAACTTCTAAAGCGAAAAAATACTATTTTGGTAATGCATCTATTCCAAAATTCTACTGAAAACAAAATTCTGAAGAGAAACAGGTATGATATAGACGAGAGATAAGAATACTATACAAGAATTACATTTTTCAAAACTGGCTGCAGATTTACTACAAATAGCTTTGACAATTTAAAATATTTTTCATATTCATGTCAAATCACATATTTTAAAACAGAGGGGGGGGGGGGGAGCGAATCTTTTGACTATAAAATAAGTAAATAAAATCAAAAAAAGTTTCTATAAACTAAGATAGTCCTCAGACAATGAAAAGAAAGCAACAGCCCAATAACATGCATATATATGGATGGTTTTTTTTTCATACTATAAGCTAAATTCTTGAAAAATATACCGTAAGCATACTTTTTCAACTAACACATCACTCAAGAGCTGAAAATGCTTATACGACAATGGAATAGACATTTAAACAAACTATTAACCCTTTAACTGTCAAGTTATTTTGAGTTTTAACACTTTTCCAAGCACAAACCCGAGAAACGGTCGGGTTTGACAAAGAGATGAAGCCGAAACAAACGTCTCCCGATATATATTCGGGTATAACAATACGATGCAATCAAAAAAAAAAAAAAAAAAACCCTGAGTAATACTTGGGCGTGACATTTTCAAAAACCAGCTGTGCCCGAGACTATTTCGGGTATGACAGTTAAAAGGTTAAACACAGAACTGATCAGACTTGGAAAAAACTTGTAGCTGGAATTCAAGAAAATGTCTACATTGGAATTAACTTTTAAAAAAAATGTTAAAACTAAAAATAAGAAGTTCTAGAAAATACTGGAAAAGTTTTAGAAAACAGTCACCCCTGGTACGTAAAATGACAGCAGTTTACAAATGCTTAAATTTCATCAGTCTTCGATTTTCTTTTTTTTTTTTTTGTTGATAAAATGTTGTGATTACAGAAGACTTTCACTTCTGCAATTTTTGTTCTATTTAAATAATACAAATAAAGCAGACTAACCGGACCAAAACGATAAAATGCGAACTAATCGGTCCAAAACGATAAAAAAAGCGAACTTGGCGGGAAAAGCGGAACATTTGGACAGGTGAATGAAAGAACTGATTTTTTTCGGTTTCATCATCCATAGGGTCATCCAGGAAGAAAAAGAATTTTCTTCCTCCTGCCCTGGTACGGTATCGGTAGTGAGCGACGATTTTAATGGTCGAAAGAAAAGTTCGAAGGATATTTGTCACTTGGTCAGATTAAAAAAAAAAGTGACCAAAAAAGTGACAAAATCAACATTTTTCCCAAGAAAGTGACAAAAAGTGACTTTTGGCCTTTAAAAGTGACTTTTGGTGACCAATGAAAAAAAAAGTGACTTTTAGTGAAAAAAGTGACTTGGTGAGAGCCCTGTAGTTTTATCATTTGCAATATTTAAAAAAAAATTTTTGAAAAATCTAAAAAAAATCAAAAATTTCAAAACTTTAGGTCAAATGCGCAGACTAAAGATGACGTCGCAAAAGTGAAATATTTTACAGAAATATTACTTAGCCTCATTCACAGTAAATGAAAGGTACCCGCTTACGAAAATCAAAAATTCATTTTTTTTCGCTCCACCCTAGTGTGTAGTGTGTAAAAACTCAACTGATTCACATGTGTTTACCCGGCAGGGGATGTGACGCAATCGGCAAACATGTTGAGTTGTCTGTGTTAAACATTGTATGCAAAATTTGATGCGGATCATTTCAGCTATCGGTTAGCGGTAACTGTATAAATACCGTGTAAATCAATCAATCCCCCTCTTACGGTTTGATTCCGTAGCTGCAGTCGAGAGAAATGTTCTACGAATGCGCTAGTTTGAAAGTGGCAACGAATTCTCACCCGCCGCCAGAGGACGCTAGCTCAAACGCTCCCTATCTCCTACGGGAATCAATGTAAATGATACTGAATCTGTCAACTTTTTAAATGCTGCTATGGGAAAGATTTTTTTTTTCCAACTGGATTTTGGTGTAAACCATCGATTAACATTATGAACTAAATATGACTTTGATCCCACTGAAATTTTGCCGTATTTTTTAAGAAAGATGTTTAATCGACGGCATCTAGCTACTTGCCAAATTTGACATATATGCGACTGTATGTGACATTTTCTTTGCATTGTACGATATAATTTTTGCTGAGAATCAGTTCTCTAAATTGTTGATAAATTAAGCATGAGGCAAAAAATTAATTAAGTCAGTATTTAATTTTGTTATCAATTAAATATATTTAGTACACAAAATAATTATTAGTTTAAATATATTTAGTTCATAATGTTAATCGATGGTTTGAGCAAAATTCCAATTAAAAAAAAAATGTTCTTGTCAACAGTAGTCTTTAAAAAATGAGATTCTGTCAGATTTGGCAAGTTGGTAAGTGCATTCGATTAAACCTATTTCTCAAAGAATACGGCACCTATTTTCGTGGGATGAAAATCATATTTAATTCATACTGTCAATCGAAGATTTACACCAAAATCCAGTTGAAAAAAATTTTTTTTTCTTCCCCATAGCAGCATTTAAAAAGATGACAGATTCAGTATCATCATTTACATTGATTCCCGTAGGAGATAGGGAGCGTTTGAGCTAGCGTCCTCTGGCGGCGGGTGAGAATTCGTTGCCACTTTTAGATAGCAGAGATTTAGCTCCTCCTCTTTCATCTCCTTGGCTGCAGTGAAACGGTAGTTTGTTTTGGTGCTGAAAGAGCGCCCGCCATGTGGGCTGCGTGCCCTTGATTGATTTGGCCACGCAGAGGACGTGGTTTTTTCTAATAAAATATTTTGGAAAAAAAATAGAACCGACTTCAGTTGGAAATTGCTCTAAAAAGTAAAAAATAATTTTTTTCTTTGAACACCATCGAAACTACTTTTAAACATAAGTTTTGAAGTCGGCGCAAAAACTATGGGTAAAATGATATTTAACCATATTTTGCCAACAATTTTTCAGAGAAATCATTGAAAATTAAAAGCAGAATATTTGTACCATTACACGAATGTGTGGTAATCAATAAAATGAATCCATTAAAAATTATATTTATAGTTGAATTGTAGTTGCGTATGATTCTATACATTGTTTTTGCGCCGACTTCAAAACTTATGTTTAAAAGTAGTTTCGATGGTGTTCAAAGAAAAAAATTATTTTTTACTTTTTAGAGCAATTTCCAACTGAAGTCGGTTCTATTTTTTTTCCAAAATATTTTATTTCATTCTTTTTAGTGTAAATGCACTTAAAATAATCAAGATATAGTTAAAAAACCATGCAGCTGTTCAAAAAACTTGCAGACCTGGACTCGATCTCATTCCATCAGGAACTTCAACCCGACGCGTTTAACCACTTGACCATCGGGTCGCTGATTGAAGTAAGGATTTACGATAGCACATATTGTTTTAAATAACATGAAATTTTAGTTTTTCAATCATAACTTTTTTTCTAGTGAACAAATATCGTCATATGAATACATGGTACCTAAGTTAACCATCTCCTATCGATTTAAAAAAATCGTCCAAATCGGTTCAGTAGATCAGATGTTATGTGCGAACAAGCAAAAAAAAAAAAAAAAACATTCGCTTTGAATTGAGAACCTCCTCCTTTTTTGAAGTCGGTTAAAAATAGAAAGTAAAAGTAAGTAATTTGAATTGTGGGAGAAGAGGTTAGAGTAAGACTTGGAAAATTGGTGCAAGCTTTTGCATTTCATGGAAAATAATTTTCAACTAAAGTGGACTCTTTAGCTTTTTTTTAAACACCACAAATCAAAATCTTATTTTTTAAAAAATTGTGTCACTTTAATGGTCATTCATACCCCCTCCCCCTCGCAGTGCAAAAAAACATTACACAGCAGATTTTGCCTAATAACTCAACACTCATGGTGTTTGATACATTTTATTTGTTTGTAATGATGTTTTTTGGTCACAACCAATATGAAAATCACAAAAAATAGTTACTTTAATATTTGACACATATTTATCGTCTTCAAAATTTTTTATTTTTAATTTTACCTTGAATTTGACGTAAATACAAGGTATAAAATACAGAATTTTATAAAGGTACAAAAATTAACGTAATATAATTGATTGTGTATATAATTTTTGAAAAAATTATATAAGTGCCGCAAATCAAAAACCATTTATTGCCACAATCGATTCAAAGCCCCCAAAAATGGCGCAAACGTCCATAAGAAAATTATACAGCATCGAAGGACCCCATTGCCAATTTTAACAAAGATCCAACCAAAACTGTCATTTTCTACCATAAAAAAATATGGGGTAGATCCCCATGGGGAGATGTACCTACATAAGGACAAAAAAAATCATGCAGTTGTTCGAAAAAATCCTTGCAGACCTGGACTCGATCTTATTCCATCAGGAACTTCAACCTGACGCGCAGAACCACTTGACCATCGGGTCGCTGATTGAAGTAAGGATTTACGATAGCACATATTGTTTTAAATGACATGAAATGTTAGTTTTTCAATCATAACTTTTTTTCTAGTGAACAAATATCGTCATATGAGTACATGGTACCTAAGTTACACCATCCCCTATCGATTAAAAAAAAATCGTCCAAATCGGTTCAATAGATCAGATGTTATGTGCGAACAAACAAAAAAAAAAAGTATACGCTTTGAATTGAGAACCTCCTCCTTTTCGAAGTCGGTTAAAAATAAAAATGGGATAGATTCGATATGACTGCCTTGCTAAAAGAGCGGGTAGGGTTTTAAAACTTGAATTTAGGAAGACGAAGGTATTTTTAAATAATTAGGGTGAAGGTTGTGTTTTTTGAAGATAGGTACAATAATTAAGTACCTGTTGTACTTAAAAACAACAGGTATCTTCTACTGTTGTTTTTAAGTGATTTTATCTTCTGCCGGAACAAGGAACGAGTGGGATTTCAACCTTTCCGTGCCTGCTGTGTGTTAAGTTTGTTGTCTTTGTCATGTGCCTGTGTTTTACGGATAGACTGTATCCTGGTATGATAAACTTTTAAATAGTTTTCGGGAACTTTCTATGCGGTGGCACCTTTTTTAAATGAGGACTTTTATTTAAAGTCGAGGAAGTTTTGGAACATTTTAAGAAAGAAAATGTTGTGAATCCAATCTAATTCCTTTTGAATGTGTGTTGGGGAATTTTTACTGAATGATGTGCTGGGGGGAAAATAAGTTATTTTAAATATTTAAAAATCATTTTTCCTATTTTCACTTATATTTAAGTTGAATAAAATGTTGTTTAATCTTCAAAAATGAATTTCGTATTCTTTTCTCCCGAACAGAACCATTCCACATTTTCTGTTCCATCTTTCTGTCGAAGGTGGCCCGGTCTTGGTTTTTACTAATTCCGGGTTATCGTTTCGCCGACCAACAACAACATTTAAAAATTAAGAAATTTCCGAATAATTAATCAACAAAGAAAAATAGTATTGATGGGGTACCTTGTAAGTCAGAGAATAGTTCTTCAAAGGATGGACTGCCTGTAAAGTGTTGATAATGCTTTCAAGCATATAAAAAAGTTTTCAAGAATGCCAAATGTCTTTATTAAATTTCTTAACATCTCTTTTCTGTCGAAAAGTAGGATTTTCGCAAAGCAAATTACACAAAAAAATCTCTATTATTAATTGGGAGCATTAAAAAAAAAATATATACTGAAATTATTTATTGGAAGACAAACTCGCGGTCGAATGAAATTTGTTTTGCAGGATTATGGTCGATATTTACGGAGAATTCCTAATATGCTCTGGGCTTGCGTACTGGCAAGGCTCAGCTGTAATACCAAATTCTGCAAATAAAATTTATTTCTACTAGCACGAATTGAAAATGTATATTCAATTGGAGTACCGCAATAACGTAAGACGAAATTTGAAGGACAATGTGACTTAAATTATACAAATATTAACGAAAAAAGCAAAAGTAAAAAATTGAAGTAGTTAGTAATTATTCTTGATGATCTCGTAATCGATACATGCTGGGAGGAGGGGACTCTGATCGAAGGGTGTGCACACTATTTCGCCTAAAGCTGATAACGCGAGCTACTTTGACGAGTTGGTCACGCTCATGTGTCCCTCCTATGGGGAGAGATAACGTCAATCAAAAGAGGGGGCCAGTTCCGGACTCCAAGAAGGGTTTCGTAGGGTTTTATTTTCGTCCCTACCAACCCCCTTTTCACATAAAATGTGTTGGTGGTCATTCTTCAGCCATTTTTTTTATTCGCGTTTTATCTACTTCATCGATATTAATTTCTTTCCAGAATGAACATTAGTTACGTACATTCGACCCGGGGAGGGAAACTATTAATTTATCAAGATCACATGTACCGAATTACCGTCGATGATGAAACTGTAACAAGTGCAACATTAATTAGCGGTATAAACAATCCTTCTCCGACAATGCATCCGAATGCTTATAACATGCATTTTTTTTTCAAGATTAATCCCATTGGTAATTTCGATGTAACATTTGGAGCTTTTAGTGACACTAAAAATACAAAATATTTACTGTTTTTTGTATTGATTTCATTAATTAAAGTTTTTTTTTTGTTAGTTTTGTACTGTTAGTACAAGAAAAGAAGACATTTCTAATTTTTTTTATTGTAACTAAGTAATATAAAACTTTATATGCAATATGAAAAGCATGTTCTACAGTAGGGGAGCACAACCTTTTTCAGTAAAGGGCCACACACGTAACAGTAGCATTATTGGTGGGCCGCATGCGATGCAAGCCCATCCTTTGGAAGGGTAATTGCCCCTTTCCCCAGGCTTTAAGATATTGTCACTTAAAAAAAAAAATATTGTATTACAGTAGCCCCTCGTTATATCACGCCTCGTTATATCTCTCATTCGGAAAAATCGCTCTTTCTTTTGTCTCCTCCCCCCCCCCAAAAAAAAACTTTTAGTTCGAAACCATTTTTGAGAAAATATGTAAGGTGCTCAGAAAAGGTTCTTTCTCCTTTATTTTGTGGCAAAAAAGACACGGTATAGGCCAATTACAAATTTGCGAGGAAGATCGATCTGCAAAAATGATACAGAAGCAGCATATTTTCCTGATGAATTGAATATAAAAATTGTTGAGACTTGGTGGATGAGCAAATCTATAATGCTGATGAAGCTGCTCTCTACAAGAAAATACTTCCAGATAAAACTCAAGATTTCAAGGCGAATAAATGAATTTTTATGTATGTGTACGTATAATTTACTTGCATGCTGGATAGAAAACTATTTTTAATGACCTCGGTTATATCACGCTTTCGAATATATCGCGCTTTTTTCTTGTCCCCCGAAAAGCGCGATATAACGAGGGGTTACTGTATTTGCATTGAGTCCTGCTTCTTACTCCTGAACGCCATCGCCAATGAACTGAAAATCGAACCAGGTATCGATAAATTCATAATTTTTCCGGCTTATTAGTTTTAATTGACGTAAGGTTTGATGAAGGGATTCTGGACTCCATTGTTACAAAACGTGGTTGATATGAAACAGTAATAATAATGATAATGAGAATTTTGAATGAAGGCTTAACTGAATCAAGCGTGAAACTCATTAGCGGACCACGTCACTGCCTACTCGATACAAAGCCAGTTTAGAGCTCCCCCCTTTTCCTGTGACGTCATGAACTGGGGGCGAGCTGCCACCTCACCCTCAGAGTACTACGGGGCACGCTCTGTGAAGGTGTGAAGCTTGACCAGTGACCACGTGCGTTGTGCTGAAGCGAATGTGAAGCAAATTAATTTCTAGGTAAGTGTTTTTTCATATATTATGTTCCCATTAACTTTTTTATTTGCTCTTAGACAAAGTACTTAGTGAGTGTTTTGGTAAATATTGTAACCAAAAATTTTATTTCTTTTTCAGTTAAGGAATGCCCTACAAGTGTTCCATCCCGAATTGCAATGGGAATTATAATGAAGAAAACAAAGTGCATGTCTTCCGATTCCCGAGAAAAGAGGAGATGCGTAAAAAATGGGAACGAGCCATCCCTCGAAAGGATTACATATACACAGAAAATTTTAGAGTAAGTACTTTTAATGTATATGCATAGTGGTATGGCTTATTTTTGATCTCACATACATTTCTTAATCACATGTTCTACGTGTGGCACAAACTTAGGATAAAATTAGATACCTCGATATATTTTGCACAAACAATAAGGATTTCTAAATTTCAATAATCAATATTTAAAATAAAAATCTACAATACCGAATATGTTACATGGCTAAAAATAGTTCAATTAACTGTAACGTTTTAAAACATTACCTTTAATTGTAGTACTTATATTATAATAAAATTTGGCGCAGAACTCTGTAACAGAAAATTGTGGAAATGCAATTAAAAATAATCGATACAGTTTAATTGCCCGGTTAACAATTACTTATTATTAATATTAGATATGATTAGTATTGTTATTCCTTTTTAAGCTTTTTTTTCTCATTGCAGGTCTGTGAGAGGCATTTTCCTAAGGAAATGATAGAATGGGAAACTTCTGGTTTTGATGAGAAGAATGGAAAATCAATAACAGCGAGACTAGATAGACCGCGATTGAAGAAGGATGCCATTCCATCAATTTTCCTGAATTGTCCAACCTATTTAAGCAAAAAAGTGACTGTTAGGGAATCTCCCAGTGAAAAAAGGATGAAACGGGAACAAAACGACATAGCTGCAGCAATCGAAAACAGTAAGATTTCAAAACTGCTATATGATAAAAATGTAAAATTTTCAAATTTTTCCGAGTTGATTGAAATTCATAAAAAGCATGCAGTTTCTGATATTTGGAATGTTGTTGTTAAAAATAATAGTTTGATGTATTTAAATTTAAACTTAAATGATAGTAATGTGCGTTGATAGATTACGTTGTATCAATTAATGATTCATTACAGTTAAATGTGTTTTATAAAGGTAATATGTTAACTAAAATAAGTGGTATTGCTTTACCTTTAATTGTAGACGATATAAATCAAATTTTGGATATTTTAGAGAAAGTTGAAAAACTAGAGTCTGTTTCGTTTAATTACATGCAAAATATAATTGAAATTGTACAGCAACTTTTAACAATATTGCAACAAAAATTAGACGAATTTTGTGACAGAAAATTATCTTTTATCATTGAACAATTGTCGCTCTTAAATGCCAGTCCTGAAAAAATAAGATATTCACCAGATCTGCTTATTTTTTCCTCGATGTTTTATTTAACTTCCCCTCAAGCCTATAAATTTGTTCGGGGGATGGGAAATTTAACTTTACCACATCCATCAACGCTTAAAAGAATTAACTCAAAATTAAGTGTAAATCCAATTGATGAGTTAAATAGTTCTGACTTTTTGAAAGATGCGCGCATAAAATTTGACAGTCTTAAATGTGAAGATATTTATGTTTCATTAATGATGGACGAAATACATTTAAAACCCTATTTAGATTACAAAGGGTGTAATATAGTAGGGACTGCATTTAATAACGACAATTTAGCCTCGACTGCTTTTGTTTTTATGATTAATAGCATTAAATCGAAATTTAAAGACGTTGTACATATTCTACCCTGTAACAAAGTGATTGCGGAAACGTTGTTTGAAGTTGTTAAAAAATTATAATTGGTCTGGAAAATATTGGCTTCAAAGTTATTGTTATCACAAGTGACAACAACAGCATTAATAGAAAATGTGTACGTTTTTTTGGTAACCCAATATCTGATTATATTTACCCACATCCTTGTGATCCAAACAGACCGCTGTTCTATTGTGTTGATTCAGTTCATCTTATTAAATGCATACGAAATAATTGGGCCAATCAAAGAAATATTGAACAAGCAATATACTATCCTTATTTTGAAAATGTATGTAACTAGTCAGGATTTAGAAGATATCTTCAATAAAATGCCATTAATTACATACTAAACTGGTTATTGTGTACATTCAGTGCTAAAACGTTTAAAATGCGATAACTGTAAAGATTTATTGGTAATTGATCAAGCTTTACCGCATCATTCCAAATAGGAATACATTACTAGTTGTGACAGAGGAGGTTTGAAATACCCCAGAGAGCAGGCAATTAATATTGTGGCTCACAATTTCATAGTCATACAAAAATTAATCAGTTCAAACTTTGAAAATAAATTTTTGTTGTCAAACAATCAGCAAACTGTTGCTATATGTACAACAGAAAGTGTTCTTCAGACCAAAGAAATGGAGGTTTTGACATGTGTATTACATTCACCAACTTATATAATTAATTATTCTTGCGTTCTTCAACAAATACGTTGCTGAAAAATTATTGTAAAAGTAAAAACGAAGAAAACCAAAACAATAGTAAAAAACGAAAATTAGATAATTTTAAGAAATGAATTTTTTAAATAACTGAATATTGTTAACTTTCTGAATATTATTTCTTTAAATATGTGTTATTGTATATGTGTTGTGAAATATGCAATAAATGTTTTTGTAACTAATATGCATTGATTTATTTCAATTTATATTTATATTTTCATGTTGCTTTACATAAAATGATGAAAATATTCTTAAGTTAAATAGCTGTTCAGTAAATTTGTTGTTTGAAACGTATCTGTTATATCCTGTTTGGAAAACGTTGAATTCAGTCATAAAAGTTGAAATTTCTATTAGATTACTCTTCATTAGATATAAAAATGTAATAACTTACCTATTTCAGTATACAAGTAGAAGAGTACAGAAATAAAATTTTAATATTTTAATCAACATATCTTTCGTGACATAATTATACTCATCATTGATGCTCTAATGAGTTCGAAAACTTAACATTGAAACAGTAAAATAATTATTTTTAGATAACACATTTTAATATTCTATGGCTTTCATTATGTTTGCTTTTGTGTTAATATTCTTCGGTTTCCTAAATCTGAATATTCAACTCTCGAGCGAAAATTTGTTTTATACTATTAAACAAAAAAAAAAAAAAAAAGAGGGAGGAGGGTCGAAAAGTAGTAAAAACCAGATTTAAAGCGTCAACTCAAGAGAAATCAATCGCCCCCAGTTCGTGACGTCATGCGGTGGGTGACTTGGCTTTGCTTCGAGTCGGCAGTGACCACGTACGTAGTATTTTTATCGCGAGCAACTCTTGTAGTTTTTGCAATATAAATTAGTTGAAAAGCAGGAGAACAAAAAATGAGAAATCCTTTGCATTATAATGGATATGAGTTGTTACTTCAAAAACCTTTATTAGGGCATGGCTGTCCTCGGCGGTTTCACCGCGCTAATAAGACAACAATCTATTAAAAACACTATTTTAATTACATCACCCTATGATATGTATATGATAAACGTGTTGTAAAAAAGTACATGGTGAAACGCAAAAAATAAAAGAGCTTTTGGAAAAAAAAATAGTAAGAAGGCCAGTCGTATAAAATATTTAAGTTTTGTTAATGCTTTGTTCAGGGTTAGGCCGTGCAATGCCGGGCCAAGCAGCAGGGTTGCCACAGGAAAAATGTCACAAAAAAGTAGCAAAAGTCGCCTAAAAATGCTAAATAAGTTGCAAAAAAGTTGCCTTGAAAATAAAAAAAAGTTGCAAAAAAGTAGCCATGAAAAAAAAAAATGCAAAGAAGCTGAATAGAAACATGTGACAAGCTAAACTGGATATGAGTAATGCCTTAAAACAAGTTCAAAAAATAGACAGGTTTTGAACTGATGCATTAAATTAAAGATACAAATTAAGAAAAAAAACACAAAAGAGTATAATCGAGGCTATTTACTTTACAAGACTGCTACCATTCAAAAGAAAAAATAATAATATACTCATATAAATACAGAAAATTTATTCCGAAAATCCATGTTTTTGGTTTTTTCGAGAAAAAATGATTCTATCAAAGTATTTTCCTGTTGTTCACTAAGCAAATTAATTTATTTTCTTCATCTTCATGCTCTCTTTCCCTATTCCTCAACTTCATACTGCCTTCTAACATACCCTGAGCTATTCTAATACTTTCAGTGTCTTTTGCTTCAATAGCTGACTTTAGCCTCTGGTTTGCCTGTTTAAAAAGTACATCAGCTGATTTTTGAGTGTCCTTTCTCTCTCTCTCTATTTACTAGTTTGACTTTATCTAACTTTTTAACAGATCTCTTCAAACTTGACAGCTTTTCTTGTTCTATTTTTCTTTGTTTCAACCTTTTTTCATTTTCTTTTTCTAATCTCATTTGCTCTTCCTTCTTTTTCTTCTAGTCTTCAAGGTAGAACTGGTATGATTTGCGTGCACCAAAAGCTAAATTTAAAAGTTCTTTATCAATTTGGAATTGTGTAACTGTAGAATAGAGCTTCAGAGCATCATATAATAAGCCTGTCATTTAATACACATTCCGACATCAAATATTTATCTTCCGAAAGAACTCTCCTGAATATTGAAAACCCCCCTCTCTACTTCACTATTACCATGAAACTAAATGTGACTAAAAATGTTACTTTCTCTGACAAAAATTATTAAAATTTTGGTGGCTTAAATGGATTATAATTCTGTTAGCTTGACTAGAGAAAAAAGCCGATGAGCATATGCCGTGCCGCTTTTACCATTAAAATCTGGCTTATTTGGGACACTGTTTCCGAAGAGGCTCAAGCACAATTCTTTGTTTTTTTTTTATTCATCCCGATTCAGTTGTTCATCTACTTAGCTGTCACGTGTTGTTTTTGACCCAAGTAGAAGTTTTGTAGGACAAAGGGGCGAATCATCAATTTGAGCCATTTTTACAGTTCCTTCATCCTTAAGAAATATAATTTTTCTTGGCCTTTTTGATCGATACGCATGTCTGAATTTGCTCTCCACGAAGTAAAAAACAATACACTATCATACGAGGGCTAATTTAAAAGACGAAAAATTAGCAAAGTGATTTCATTTCCAAATTTCGTCTTCCAAACTTTCTTTTCTTCTTTACCCGAGAACTACAGAGAGTTTGGGAGTTTGATTATTCATTCAGCAATCCCTGCACCTTATAGTCGAAGCAAAGAGCCCCACCTTTCCTCCAATAATTACCTTTCAAGAGATATTTGCATAAAATCTGACTTGTGTCTAAACTTTTGCAACAGCAAAAAAATATGTCTTTTGTATAATTTCCGATTTTTGTTTCGGTTATACAGTCGACACTTGTTATAACGACCACACGTTATAAAGACCATCCTAATATAACGACCGGTGAGAAAACCCCCAACTGTATCCCAATACATTCTATGTTCTATCTCTTATAGCGACCACTCATTATAAAGACCGTTTTTTCTGTAGGACGGAGACGGTTGTTATATCGAGCGTCGACTGTATTTTTAAAAACTCCAGACACGTATTTGGGACAATATTATCTACCCACAGTAGAAATTTGAAAGCATTTCGATGAATAGTTTTCTTTTTATTTATATATTTCCATTTTGTCTAAAGTATTGCATCGCACTGTAGCTGCCCAGTGTCCAGTCGAGGTTGCTGCAAAGATCTGCACTGTATGAGTTTCAGCTTCCGGAAAAGCTGATATCGGTAACGTACGAAGTATGCAAATCAGTTCCATACAAGATCGACTTTCGTTTTCGTATCACTTAAGCCAAGCCCAACTTGTTGATTGGATGCAGTGGATTGGTGCAGCAAATAACGTCTATTTGGGGAAGGTTTTATTCTTGAAATGAAGATGACTTAAAACCATGGGTGAAAGAAAATCTCCAAGTGTTTCAAAAGAAAACTAACGTCGAGGGGGGAAAAAGTATCCAAAAAAGCAGATTCAGTGAAAAAAAGTAGCTTTTTGGCCTGTTTTTGCATAAAAAAGTAGCTAAAGTCGCCTTGTGTTCAAAAAAGTAGCATTTAAGTATCCTGTGGCAACCCTGAAGCAGCTAGTATCTAATTGAAATATTGAATCTTTTCATTAAATGACATTTTGGAAAAAAAATAATAACTTTATTAAATTACTCAACTGTAAGATATTGAATGCACATGATTCAAAGTAAAAAGCTATTCCTTTTGCAGCGAAAATATTTTGAGCTTCTGATGCTAAGCAGGATTTCTTATTGCGGCTGCTTAGCTATGAGAGGCAGAAAATTCTGTATGTTTTGGAAAAGGGGTTACATGTATGCAATGTTGTGCTTTAATAATGTTGAACTTCATCACTTATTTTCATGCATGAAAGTACACAATTTCCAAAAGTAGTAGTACTTTCATAAATTGTAATACAAAAAGCATTATTATCGAAACCCAATGATGCAAAACTCAACAAAAATGCTAACCGAATGATGAAAAAACTATTATATATAAAAAAAGACTTCCTATTGAAAGACATTTTTTAAAGCAAATACTTATGGCTTATGGTGTACATGACTAATAATTGTCTATAACACGAAATGAGTTTTATTTCAAAATGTTTTTAAAAGAAAGAGCAGAACAGAACTCAAACATTCGGCAGCAAAACTAAAGAAATTAAACATTTTCTTCAGCGATACAAAATAATCATGTAATTAGAGCAAAATAAGGTTAAAAAAGTAATCTTGTCAAAACTAAAAGCAACAAGGCTGAACAGTGCAAAGACAAAATTTTATCTTTATCTAGATATTAGATAAATATCAAACAAAATGACGAATTAACAAAAAGTAGTCATAATAACAAACATTATAACCATTATACAACTAAAAATTCAGTGAAATGCCATGAAATTGAAATTATTGGATAGCTAAGACTTTTGTTAACCAAGTTTGATAGATTGGGCTAATTGTTGTTTGTATGAATTCTCAATATGCTTGCATTTTCCTTAATAATGGTTAATCATGGAGGTAAAGATTTGTGGAACTTCGAAAGCAACAAAAATCAGAAACTTGTTTTGCATATATCAGATCTTAGCAAGTCAATTAGCTCCAACTCATACAAGAGCTTCATCAACAAGACCTCTAAATAATTTAATTTTACGTCTTTTAGATCGGAGAATATCCATTCTCCACTTGGTGACGGTAAGTTCAACAATCAAAAATAGTGATTAAAAAAAGGTTCGTATTTATTTTTAAAAATACATTTGTATTCTTGCTTAAAATGATTTTGATTGTGCACTACTCTGAAAATAATAAGAAAAATTGTAACCTGAAAGTTGATGCTAAAAGATTGCTGAAAAAATACAGATAAGCCTTAAAACTACGCCTTACACGTGCGCAAAACATTCAACATATCGCACCCTTGCTACAAAAGTGCCACAACTCAAAAATTGTAATTTTTGAGTTATGACCGTCATTAGACGTAGTTTACACGTCGTCTCTACCAATCTTCAAAAGAGCCAGAAGTTGCATTGAAAAATCAGCCGCCAAAGGGCAGTTATGGTGTTTTGTTGTTATCAAGATTCATAGGACCCCTTCCCCTGAAATGCCACATTTTGAGTTGTCGTCCAGCCGTCGTAGAGACTAGAACAATGACTAACGATCATAGTCTGAGATATATCGGTCTTCATATTGACAAATTCAAAAATACAAAAATGTGCCTAGTCAGCTCGGGAAGTTTTTTGCAATTCCTGGAAAACGTAGTTTTTTGAGTTGTGGCACTTTTGTAGCAAGGGTGCGATATATAAGCCAAATGAGCAGTATTTTTAACATTTCATATGGAAACATAAGCCTTGAGCAATGAAATATTAAAAATTGGTTTGCTGAATCAGTTAGCAGCTTGAAAAGTTCTGATATCTATTTTCAAATTATTTTTTTTTAAAAACATTTTTAGAGCATATTTATTTGGTGTGGATAATTTAATATCTTGTTTGGAAAATTTTCTTTTACTTTTTCTTTCCCATTCTAAGAAAAAAATAAACTTTTCAAAAAAAAAATTTTTTTTTCATTTTTTAACACAAGAAAAAACTAAATGCATTCACGGGCCGCACATTGTGCTCCCCCTATTATATAGTTATGTTGATGTTTATAATAAATTAACTAATATCAAATAGTAAATCACAGAATAATTTAAGAAGAAATTAGCTGCTGTCTACATTATATCTTAATTCTGTAATGGATATCTAAATATTCTTGTTAAAGTTTTAAATTTTTAGAGTCATGTACAAGCATTCTTCCTTACATATCATTCAGTATTAATATTTAAAATAAAATATTCGATGTGTTTAATTTTGAAACTGTTTATATCAGTGGTTCTCAACCTTTTTACAACTACCGCCCCCTTCAAGGTTGAAAATTGTTTCAACACCCCCTATGAGAACCGGCGTAAAACAGGACGGGGGGGGGGAGGTAAAGCAAGTTTTTGAGCCGTTTTAACTCTATAATTTTGCATAAACAGATTGTTGGAAAATGACTATAGAGCAGAAAAGCTTAATGTTTTTTTTTTTCTTTATATGATATTTTATTTAAACCGAGCATTTTTTCATCCGAAAAGTTGTGTCAAGGTGACAATCAAGTGCCTAGAATGGGACTATTTAATGAGTGAACTATTTTTAAGGTAAATGAGAACAACACGGTTTGAAATAAAATGCACCGTTCTCAACATTTTTGTTTGAAAACCAATATATTTTGAAAAATACACTACGTTCAAATAGTTCCTTGAGCAGTCCAATCCCAAACATTGTGCACAGTGAATTGTGCACACTTATTAAATTTGCAACTATGCAATACCCATCCCCTATTTATTACGTACGGATGTAGGATTTTACTGTGGAAGGGCAATAACAAAGTCGGACATTCTAATTCCCCTGGAGCCCTGGAGGGACAAAGACTTGAAACTATGACTCATACCTGTCACCCTTAAGGGTTATAAATCAAGTTTTCATTTGAAAAAGTACTGAAATGAGTTGAATTTGCAAATTACAAGATAAGTTAATTTCAAAGAAAATTTTTTTGAGTAATTTATTGCTGTGAAGGTTAGATAAGATAACAAGAGTTATAAGTATACCTTTTTGGCGACATCAGAGTAAAGATGGCTGTGAGATACTGGGGATATCCCCCGAAATTAGTTTTGAAAACAAAGTTTTAAATATGCAGTCTGTTTAAACTTAGGTTTCGTGGTGTTGAGACTTATGTTCACATTCCACCCCAGGTGAAACATTCAATATTGACGCAATTGTAGGCAATGTTTGGTTACGTTAACGAGGGAGAAAGAGGTCGGTCTCTCTTAATGATTTTTCAAAATTGAAGTTATTAATACGCTTTTATTAGTTTCACATGTGGGTTTGCTTGTTTGTTTGTATGTATGCATGTAGCTGAATAAAAGATAAAATTCACGTTCTTTACAAATGTAAAAGTAATATATTTAGTGCTATAATTAATACTAAAGACTAAACTATATTACATGCGTTGATGTATTATAGGTGCATGTAAACTTAGCTAATATTCAACAGTTTTAAAAATCAAAGGGAAATCAGAGTATCATGAAATATTTTGATTCACTCCAAGAGCATATTTTTTAGTTTTTTTTAAAACTATATTTTAAAAGTTATTTTAACTCTAAGTTTAACAATGGTAGGGAGTTAGAGCTATTTCCAGCATTCTCTGAAATTGAAGTATAGAAAATGCAAATTTAAACTTTTTTTGTTGATGTTGACTGAATGGTAAAGGTTCCTTCGGAATTTTTTGTCACTTTGAACTCTGAAGAATGCGAATGTTAGTTACCTTTAGTGTTGCTATTGAGATACTCTAATGGCACAAAGGGTCTGTCAAGTCAGGTGACTCTCATCTAGACATTTTTAGAAACTGACCTCGTAAAAACGCAATTTTAGCTGTTTGGCACGATTTGCGAAGTAGTTCGAGATTCCCTTCCTTCATCGAAAAATTTTCAAATGGACATCAATAAAACCCATTTTTTGGCAATTTTAGGATGTTACGCTATGGAAGGGGGCACCCACCTCAATTTTTTTTTTTGAAATTCAAGTGTTATTGGCAAATGTAAGGCTATCCTTCACGACATTAGGAGAAATATCAGGGATCGGGAGATAACCCCAGAAAAAAAAAGCTGAAGTAAAGATGTCCCTTGGCGATATAAAAGCAGAAGATTTCCTGCCGCCCATGTCCTTACAAGCACATTTCAAAATATACCCACCACCCCCCTGCCGCCCAAAATATGTTCACCGCCCCTCAACGTCTTCCCACCGCCCACCAGGGGGCGGTATCGCCCCCGTTGAGAACCACTGGTTTATATCAATAAAATAAAGTAAAAAAATAATTCAATTACAAATAAGCTTTTTCCTTTAAATGAAATCGAGACTTCATCAAATGGATAAGGGCACTCTTCTCATATTTTACTTGATAAAAAATAAATAAAAGTTCAGCTTTTCAGTTTACTTTTGTTAATTGTCTGGATGTTTTATGCTCTTAGACTATTGTTAATAATCTTGATCAATATTTATAAAATGGGTTAAATTTTGTCAACGGATTGATAAACTTAATAAAAACTGAAATTATATGCCTATAACTAAAAATTAATAAATTATTTTACTAAATAAATCGCCGAAGCTTCGACTTGGTCCAAGCTTCGCTCCATTTCTAATTAAATACATTTTTATTTAAGTTTTCATTGCATAAATGTTTACAGCATTTTTCAGATTGCATATCAGGTCTCAAAAATATTAATTGCTTAAGTAGAAAATCAATTATGTATTAATGTGATGAAACTATCATCTCGATGATTACAGCATTTTTCAGATTGCATATCAGGTCTGAATCTGTCAAATGCATAAACAGAAAATGAATTATAAATATAAATGGATTGAAACTATTTTTAGGATGATACGTAGAATACATTTTCTGTATGAAGTAGGAACTGTACTCAGAAATAAAGTTTTGGTGCTAAGGGAAAAAAAAAATATTTCAACACACGATGCTGAGAGCAATTTACGTTAGGCCTCACAAATTAGCAAGCACGTTTTAGAAGGAAAAAATCCCTCCAAGAGTCCCTATCGCAGAAGTTTCCCCTTTCACACAATTTTTCCCCCCTACGTCGACTGAGAGCCATCACCTATCAGCCCACCTTCTCCGCTCTTATTGTATTCCCCTACATCGCTGCCCTCATGTGGCTCTTCGTGACAGGTAAGAGATAAGGTTTTTAGGCGAGATGATGAATAAACCGATCACAGCATACATTTTGTAGGACGAATATTTTTTCCACTAATGTTAATAATTTTCTTAATGTTTAATAAAGAAATTAACAGTTAGTATTAAATTTTTGAGTATTGTCAAATCGACATTTTTACCCAGCTACCCTTGTTAGCTACCACAATCCAGAATTTCGTGAGTGAAATTATCGGGCGTCTCATTGAAACGACGCTATTCAAGAAGATTCGGCTTGATAGTGATTATTTTTTCATCAGGGATCTGTACTACATTACGTAGGATCGGAATAACGTACCACGCAATTTGTAGGACAATGTAACTGTTAAATTATATGCCTATTAATTAAGCAATAGGAAAAAAATCGGGCAGTTAGTAATCACTTTTGATGACCTCATAATTGATACATCTTGGGAGGAGGGAGGCATTTCGAACAAACCATATACCTTGTAGGACAAATATTTTTTTCACTAAAGTTGGTAATTTTCTTAATGTTTAATAAATTACCAACAGTTAGTAGTAAATTTTTGAGAACCGTCAAATCGGCAAATTTTGTCTCAGCTACCCCTGTTAGCTACCACAATCCATAATTTCGCTTAGGAAATTGTTGGCGTCTCATTAAAACGAAGCTATTCAAGAAGATTCAGCTCGATAGGAATTATCTTTTCATCAAGGATCTGTACTACATTTTTAGATCGTAGGACCAGGATAACGTACTACGCAATTCGTAGGACAGTGTGACTGTTAAATTATATACATATTAAGTAAGCAATAGAAAAAAAATCATGTAGTTAGTAATTACTTTTGATGACCTCGCAATCAATACATGTTGGGAGGAGAGGGACTCGTTGATCAAACCATACACCTTGTAGGAAACATATTTTTTTCAACAATGTTAATAATTATCTTAAGATTTAATAAAAAAAAGGCACAGTTAGTAATTTTAGTGATAAGTTTTTGAGACCCATACAATCGACACATTTTATCCCTGCTACCCCTGTTAGCTACCACAATCGAGAATTGTTGTGAGAGGAAAAGTTGGGCGTCTCATTAAAATGAAGTTACTCACGGAAAATGAGCTTGATAGTAATAAACAGAAAAATCTTTATCAGGGATCCCTGACTATAGCTTTTAGGGAGATGAGTACCAAAAGAATTAAAAATGGTCGAGCACAGCCACCCCAGGAACCTGGGTGGACTGACTCTATCTCAAAGCAAGTTTATTATAAAACTAGCTGACCCGGTGAACTCTGTTCCGCCTTAAAGGCAATAAATAAGCACATTTTTGAATTTATTAAGGTTTTTTTTCATTAAAAGATACAAAAAAAAAAAAAATTAAGTACCTATATTAATCATTCACTATTGTTTCTGTATTTTAGTACATAGGTTGCTCTTTACTTAAGTACCTTGTGATACACAACATTTTTTGTTTTATTATCAGGCGCAAAAACAATCAACGCAGATGGTCTTCCGACCCGTGAACATGCCACATGTAATTGACCATGGGAAAAACAGTGATGGTCTAGATTCAAACCACAAACGTTTAAGGATTGGCCTTGTGATTTGTTGATGGTCCTTGATTGGAGTTGTGATTTGTCAAATGCAAGACGGATCGGAAATTGAAGTCTTTTAAATTCAAACGGCATATCGGTTGGGATCATCGGGATCCTCGGAATGAGAACTTCCTCACCTTTAAATTTTCCTTTCAGTATCGTCCGCGTAAATTACATTGTTCATCAATTTTCTAACCACTAAACGCGTACCATTGCACAGTTTTGGTTGGTTTATGTTTCGAATCATGATTACTACGGAGCCAACCTTTAGACGTAAACTGTGCGGTGGTAATCCAGGCATCACGAAAAATTCAAATAACACTTAATACACCGGTAACGCACAACCTATTTTACAGCGCTCTAGAAGCTGTCAGAACATGTGCTTTATGTCGCTCGGCGACAGAGGCTCAAAAAAGGTTTAGTTAAAAAGATAATTTTTTCGGACTGCTGATCAACTGACTGCTCCATCCATAAGTCCGTCCAAACAAACTTTTTTTTTCCAGAAGCCATCAGCTTCAACATACATGAGGACTGCGTACTATGCGCTTCGCCGCCTGACAAACACAGGACAGATTTACAGCAGAGAGGAACCACTTGCTTACGAGGAGAGTACTCTACCTCTAGGCCCACGTGACCCCAAACAAACTTTTTTTTTCAGAAGCCATCAGCTTCAACCACGGAGTAGAAAGAAGGAGAGAAATGTTTTATGGATGCGCTAGTTTGAAAGTGGCAACGAATTATCACCGCCGCCAGAGGACGCTGCTCGACAAACGCTCCCTATCTCCTACGGGAATCAATGTAAATGATACTGAATCTGTCATCTTTTTAAATGCTGCTATGGGAAAGAATTTTTTTTTTTCAACTGGATTTTGGTGTAAACCATCGATTAACATTATGAACTAAATATGACTTTGATCCCACTGAACTTTTGCCATATTTTTTAAGAAAGATGTTTAATTGACCGCATCTAGCTACCTTGCCAAATTTGACATATATACGACTGTATGTGACATTTTCTTTGCATTGTACGATATAATTTTTGCTGAGAATCAGTTTTCTAAATTGTTGATAAATTAAGCATGAGGCAAAAAACTAATTATGTCAGTATTTAATTTTGTTATTAATTAAATATATTTAGTAGACAAAATAATTATTAGTTAAAATATATTTATTAAATATATTTTGTTCATAATGTTAATCGATGGTTTGAGCAAAATTCCAATTAAAAAAAAAATATTCTTGCTAACAGCAGTCTTTAAAAAATGACAGATTCTGTCAGATTTGGCAAGTTGGTAAGTGCATTCGATTAAACCTATTTCTCAAAGAATACGGCACCTATTTTCGTGGGATGAAAATCATATTTAATTCATAATGTCAATCGAAGATTTACACCAAAATCAAGTTGAAAAAAAAAATTTCTTTCCCATAGCAGCATTTAAAAAGATGACAGAATCAGTATCATTTACATTGATTCCCGTAGGAGATAGGGAGCGTTTGTTGAGCAGCGTCCTCTGGCGGCGGTGAGAATTCGTTGCCACTTTAAGACAGCTGAGATTTAGCTCCTCCCCTTTAACTTCCTTGGCTTCAACATACATGAGGACTGCGTGCTATGCTCTTTGCCTCCTGACAAACACAGGACAGATTTATGGCACAGAGAGGATGAAATAACATCCATGGGCAAGGCGGGATTCGAACCCGCGACCACTTGCTAACGAGGAGAGTACTCTACCTCTAGGCCCACGTGACCCCCTAAACAAACTTTTGTATTTACAACAGTAGTAAGAAGAACAACCTCTTTAACTGCAGTCTAGGAGCTATCCCACCGAGCGGTTTCCACCTCTCAGCCTCAGAGGCGTAAAAACTCTTAAGTGACAATCGTTTCTGACAGCTTATCACATATAAATTTCAAGGAAAGTAACGCGTTTGTTTATAATTTACTTCACAAAAAAGTCAACACTCAAAGCACCGCTAACTTACAACCTGTTTACTGCGCTCTGGAAGCTGCCAGAACGTGTGCTTTATGTCACTCAGCCATGGAGGTGTCAAAAAAGGCTTAGTAAAAAGGTTAAGTCAATAAGACATTTTTTCTATTTATGTAACTGACACACATAAATTATAGCCTATATCCGTCTCCTGGCTCTAAGTTATCCACCAAATTTTTGCCATATCGGTACAGCCGTTCTTGAGTTATAAATAGTGTAACTAACACGACTTTATTTTATATATATAGATACGTTTATGTTCTGTAATTTTTAAATCAAATTTCTAATTTTTAAAAGTTATCTGCCCAAAATTTCATTACCTAATATTTGACACATACATAATGGTGAAGCATCTCGTGCTAGACAAACTGAAACCAATTCCAATGAGGAAAACATACTTAACACTTACTTGAATGCTTTTTAATGAAATTTTTAATTTCATTTGCTTTAAAATTTCCAGAAAAGGTCAAAGGCTCAGATTTTTCTTCAATAAACAGCTTCAGGACAGGAAAATCATCTTTATGTACACCATATTTATCAGCAAGATCAGAATTTTCTTTTTCACCATAATCTAAATTGAACAAAAATATATAAATATATATTCCGTATCGTAGTAAAACATTTACAGCATGTGGTCTTCAAAGAATGACACTTTAAGAAAAACCACTAAAAATTGAACATTGTTGAAGAAAAGGTTTTTAGGTTGGTTGCTTTAGGTTTTTTGGCACAAGAGCCTTCATAGGCTATGCTGCGCCAAACAATGCTGTGGCAAACGGATAGCAAACAAATTTAAAAGTACAGCACCTATAAAAGTTTAAAAAATTTAAAAACATTATCAATACAGACATTCATACAAAGTTAAAATCTTTAGGTAAATCCATAAATCTGATAAAACAAAGCGAGACACAAACATACTTATGATACGATACTCATTCTTTTACGATACTCATGTTCGGTGAAGAGAAGGATATTTGAAAGTCATCGACAAACATGGTACCTTTGACAGCAGGGGGGCAGTTGCTCGACTAAGCTATTGATTGCTATTAGGAAAAGAGTTACGCTCAGCACACTTCCTTGGGGTACACCTTCTTCTTGAATGAAGGTATCCGACAGAATAGACTTGACACGTACACGAAAGGATCGATGTTTCAGAAAATTGGAGAGGAAGATGGGGAGGTTACCTCGTAACCCATACTCGTGTAGGGTTTTGAGTATCCCATATCTCCAAGTACGGTCATATGCTTTTTCAATGTCAAAGAATACGCTCACGAGATGTTTACGTTTAAGGAAGGCTTCTCTAATTGATGTTTCAAGAAGCAGTAAGTTGTTAATTGTGCTTCTGCCGCACCTGAATCCACTTTGAAAGGAAGATAGCAGATGAATGGTCTCCAGAACGAAAATCAGTCTGGCGTTAACCATCCGCTCCATCAATTTACATAGGCAACTTGTAAGAGGTGGGCAACTTGTTTGTGTGGTTTATCCGGTTTCAATAAAGGTATGATTGTTGCTTGAGTCCAGGTTGTTGGGAAACGTTGTTCAGTCCAAATTCTATTAAAAAGATGTAGTATATTTTCTAGGGAGGTTTTACTCAAATTTGTCAGCATGCTATTATGTATTTCGTCCGGTCCAGGTGAAGTATTGCGAGTTTTTTTCAACGCTGCAACAAATTCTTTAAAAGTAAAATTATGATTGTATGAGTCTAAAATATTTGAGTTAAAATTAAGAATTTTTCATTCCTTAAGGAATTTTAAAGTTAAAAATTTTGAGCTATAATTGCCTGCCTTGGAGACTTCCGCCAAATGAGTCCCCAAGCAGTCAGCTACTTCCTTAAGGTCTGATAATGTCTGCCCATTTTTCTCTAGAATCGGAGCACAGGATATTGTATAGTTTCCAGCGATTTTTTTTTTATTTTTCCCCATACGGTCTTAGATGGGGTAGACGTCGTGATTGTGCTGACGTAGGCTTGCCACGAGTCACGCTGGCTTTTCCGTCGTATCCTCCGAGCTTCAGCACGAGCTCGTTTGAGTGCCACAAGATTTTGTGTGGTCGGATATCGACGAAATGTGTTCCATGCTTTTTTCTGTTTTTTATAGGCTGCCTGGCAATTAGAGTTCCACCAAGGCTTAGGAAATTTAATCCTCCTCTTGGTGGTTCTTGGAATAGCAGCTTTCGCTGCATTTAGAGTAATGTCTGTTACTCGGCTTACCGCTACATCAATGTCAGTTTCGTTCACAACTTCTGATGTTATGTCTGCCAACTGGGTAAATGCTGCCTAATCAGCTCGATTAAGGCAGAAACGGGCTTGCTGCTGCGGTTGATAGCTGCAGCGTCCTGTAAAGGTTATCTTGATCGGAAAGTGGCCACTAGTGTAGAGTCCACTTTCAACATAAAAATCCCACAGTGGCAGAAGAGAAGGTGAGCATACTGCAAGATCGATGGCATGGTAGGTCTGCGTCGGAAGATGGAAATCAGTATTTTCACCATTGTTCAGTAAGCATAGATCATTGTCACTCATAGAATCTTCTATTATCAATCCTCTACTGTTGGTGTCTGGACTCCCCCCATAGAGGATTGTGGCCATTGAAATCCCCCAAGATGACAAATGGGGGAGGGAGTTGATCTATCAATGTCTGCAATTCCACACTTCTCAAATCGTAAGAAGGTGGGATATACACAGAACAGACTGTGACCAGCGAGTGAAGGTGAACACGCGCAGCTACTGCCTGGAGGGACGTGTTGATATTGAGCTGGCTAGATGCATAATCATTAGAGATTAGCATCGCCACTCCACCACAACGACGGTCTCCCGTCAAGCAGTCCTTGCGGTATATGTCAAAACCTTTCAAACTCGGTCTATCAGTGGGTGACAAGAACGTTTCTTGCAGACAGAAAATGGCCGGTTGGTGAATTTCGACAAGATCTTTGACATCCGTGACATTATGCGAGTAACTCTGATAATTCCAAGATAAAATGCTCAGGGCCATGAGAGGGAAGGAAGAGAAAAAAGGCCAAAGGAAAAAGAAGCAGCTCATTTAGCAGGGACGTCCGTCCACCCTGCATCTTCGGATGGCGGAAGTTCTTCAAACTCAATACTCAATATCATTGACTTCTTTATGAGGAGAAACTAGTTCCTCAAGAGCAGATTTAATAAGTTTTGTTTTCTTGTTAGAATACAAGGAGTCTTCCTTTTTGAAATTATAAAAGTTAGGGGGCCTCTGTTTGGCGGCTACCCCAATTTTAGCACGTGATTTAATCAATTTCTTTTTTTCAGCAGTTTTCTTTTGTTTTTGATCATTTGTGTTGTTTAAGGTAAATGTAACTGCGGTACTTGGACCAGATTTTTGAACAGTTTGCATTTTATTTTGGTTAGAATTTTTTTGTGGAGATTTTGAAATATTGAGTTGAGTACCTGTTGATTTTGGAGAGTTGGGTAACTTAGATTGATTATTTTGCACTTTGAGTGTGCTACCTGACTTATTACTTGGTTCTGTTTGAGCATCTGTTTGGGTGCTTGAAGTTTTAAGAACTTTTTTGATTGCCGCAGAGTAGGAAATTCCTGTAGTGGTTGTGCGGGAGTCGACAATTTTTCTAGCTTCAGGATATGAAATATTTCGTGTTGCTTTGATAACCTGTATTTCTTTTTCAAGGAGCCATTTGGAGCATTTCCGCGAATAAGAAGGATGATCACCCTTGCAGTTGACACATTTAAAGTTACTCGTGCACTGTGCACTGTCATGGCCAGGTTCGGCACATCTAGCACATGTGTCTGAACCACGACACGCAATCTTACCAGGAAAGTACGCGATCATGGAATAATGAATTTTTTTTAATGAGTACCAATCGAAAGAGCATTGTAAAACATGTTTCTGGACGCATGCGTTTTTGCCCTCGCGCCCCCGTTATCGAAATATAAGGTCCTAAAGTCAGCTGAATTTTTTTGAAAAATCGCCAATTTTAGCGATTATAATTAAATCGGGAAGCTGCGGCGCGAATTCGCTATTAGCATCTAACGAGAAACTTGATCCCCATTTTTGGTCATCTGCAAAGCTTGTGAAAGACGGCTGTTAAGCTAAAGCTACTATAAAGCCTGTGTCGTGAAAAGTAGAGAGCTTTTTAAAGAGAAAAAAAAAGTTTAAACAGCATCAAAATTAAATTTTATCTCATTTGCGATGAAAGCACGTCCCTTGTTTAAGGGCTCCGGAAGGCGACAATGGAGCATCCTGTTTTTTTTTTTTTTTTTTTTTTTTTTTTTAAGTGTACGTGCTATTCTGTAGTATGAATGGGGGGAGGGTGACATATTAGGTTTTTTAATTGTAAAAAATGCAAATATAAATTTTTTCTCGGGGGGGGGGGGAGTTTTTTTTTTTTTGAACTGGTCCAAATTTACTGAAAATTTGTTCAAATAAAAAAATCAAATAGGAATGAGGTGTTTTCTCTGTGATATTTCGAAAAAAAAAATGTTTGATTGAATCGGACTTATTCCCTCAAAAGTTATGAGAGAGTATAGGGAAAAATATATCGAATGAAATATTATTAAAATCAAAAAGTCGAATTTGGGAGTGTGCTGTCCTCGCTGAGATGTTGCGATCAAAAAAAAAAAAGTCGAATCAGACCATGCACTCAAAAGCTATTGCGGGAGGGGGGGGGCAGAACTGACCAATAGATAGACTGGCAGGTACACAGTTTCCGCAACTCAAAACCCAACTTTCCTATTTTAAATTTCTCTGTGTATTTAGTTATTTTTATTAAGTTGTGCTTTTTCGACTCAATTGTTTTGAACGGTTTTTTTTCAATGCATCACTCCTTCTTTCATTATTTTTTCACCAATTTCTACTTTTTCAGAAAAGTAAGCTAAAACTTGTATTGATTTACAATTTTGTTTGCTCTCCGGCGCTTACCGACCGGGCGTCGATTAATCGACTTTGAACCGATCTGTGGATTTTATAGTTTAACAATAAAATGTTAAAAGTACAAATTACCCGATCTGCAGCTGAGCGGGCTGTGAAAGGGCATAGGATGTTCGAATCGCTACCAGTCGGTAAAGTGTTAAGAGGAAATTCAGGGCCGGAAATTTCAGAGGATAACAAATACAATTCTGACTCTCAACACGCAATTAAAAGGGGATCGTGCACCCAAGATTGTTTCCTGGGAGGCTCGTGAGGGATTCCGATATAGTTTTTCTAAAATAACAGAAAAATTATGTTAAAAGGAGGTTTAGTACTGGAAAAACTTTGAAGTTGAAGTTCTAAAAACTCAATTTAAGCTACTTTTATCCTAATTATGGGAGAAGAAGCGTGTCACTCACCTTCGAACATTTTCCTAGAAATTTTTTTTTACAGTTAGCTTTGGTGAAATTAGGAAGGAATTTGGGGATTGGGTGCTCTCTCCCGGATAATTTCTGAAATTAACCCCTAACAGAGGAAAAATTAGGACATAGCAGAGGACGTGAGGTCTCAGAGACCGCGCAACTTTCTATTTTTTTAAAACTTGTGTAATTAAGATAGAATCCTGTTATTTTCATTGGTTGTTCTTTGAACTTTTGTTTACTCGCAAAAAATTATTTTTTAATTTTGAATTGAAATTCCGAGAAAATTTTGCAAGGCTTTTAAGATTTTGAGAAAAGAATATGTTGTCGTAAATATTTCACTACAACTCATAAAAACGAATGATTTATTAATGATTAGTAATTTAATAGGTGCAGAACATTTTAATACCAGAAAATTGAACATAGCATATTACGGAAAAATTTTGACAGCACCTAACCCAGCAACCGGAAGCAAAGTGTGAAATTGATGACTGAAGAAGTAAGAAGAGAAACAGTCTTTAATAAAAATCAGAGAGCCCATGAAATCCATACTGGTTTCTGATGTAAGGATAAGGTTTTAACCCCTGGCGTTCTATTATTAGAACAAATCTTCATAATGCTCTACATTCTTCATTTATAAGAACTTCAAAATCCAGTGGCTTACTCATAATACATGCAAGAATTCATACATGGTAACATTTTTGCTCAGTAGATTTCAGCATGTGTTCTGTAGAGAAGATAATGGCGGTTTCTCACCACTTGCAGCAAATAGGTAAATGTAGCTTTTATTACTTCTCAAAATGTTATTATATGTAATTCCCTGCACCTAATGAAAATTCCACAGAACCAAATAGACTCCTTATGAAAAATGACTTAATTAAAAATAACTGTAAATTTAATTGTTAATACGAGTTTTATATCTGTTCTACTAATAGGACATCAGGCCTTGGAGCACACATGGCCCATTCTTCTTCATGTTCTATTAATAGTACATCAGGTGCTTAGTAGTGCTAAAATCATGTTTTGTTTTAAAACAAAACAATACTTTCTGTTAAATTATTGCCTCATGGCAATAGTTTTTAGATATTAACGAATTTATTGCATAAACTGATGCATATTGTCGTCTGTTTATAATAAATTACGCACACTGAAATACATTTTTATTTCCCTAGCCAATATGCGAAGTAAAATGTTGTCCTTGAAAGAAGCCAATCAGTGCCGTCTGGATGACTTAGACGGGTCTGATGATGAATGGCAGCCATCAAATTATGATTTACCGCACTTGATACCTGATGGAGAGAAAGACTCCACTATTTCAGTGTGGCTATATCAAATGCTTGGTTAGAGTATAAACAGGATGCCGCTTCACCTAAAGATCAAATGGATTTGCTTGATTTCACGTTTCATGTAGCAGAAACGTTGGCATTCGCAAAACAAGCAACAACCGCTACTAAACGTGGAAATTGTACCATCAGCGAAGAAAAATTAAACACAGCTGTTAGATCCTGTGGAGATGATTTAATAAATCACATGATTGAGAGAAGTTCGAAACAGCAGAGATGCAAATTAGAAGGTTGCACCTATAAAACAACTTCTTATTGTGAAAAATGTGCAGTGTATCTATGTTCTCATGCGCAAAAGAATTATTTCACACCAAATGAGTGTAAATATACTTAGAAATAAATGTTCTCTTTTTTACTTAATAACAGCCTGGTGTCCTACCATTAGAACACTTTTTAATTAGTTTCGTAATTGATAGAATCTCTTAATATTACACATTTACATGCATTATAGTATATATAACCACTCATTGATTTTTTATCTACCAAATTAAAAATTCAGGGCCGAAGGGGTTAAAATTAAATCACTAACTTTAGTGAACAAGTGGTTTGCAATTCTCAACGAAAGAAATAGCTCGCACTATCATCCTTTTTCTTTTCTGCTGATGATAAAAGATTAACTTGGGTGGAGAATGACTGCCTCTCTTACTTTGAAACATGGAAGCAATCTATGGGAAACTAAACTTCATCACTGAGAAAACTTATGAAGCAGACTGTGCATTACCACATTATCCACAGTAAAATGCGTACGATACTTGTTAGAAAATAACTTTCATTATGTTTTAACGAGAAGATTTTCTGCTGATGATGTTGAAGCCCTTTTTAGTGCTATCTGGCAGTTAAATGGATCCAGTGGTGTCACAAATGCTGCAAACTGTGTATCGTCATTGAAAAAAATCTTAGTGATTGGAAATCTTTATGACTGGATGAACGTCCTTAATGATTAAATATGAAATCCATCGTTGCAAAACGTGGTTAATATGAAACAGTAATAATAATGATAACGAGAATTTTGAATGAAGGCTTACCTAAATCGAACATGGAACTCATTAGCGGGCCACGTAAGTAGTATTTCTTAAAATCATATGAACCGCGAGAAACTAGTATTTCTTTGAAATATAGGGCAGTAGCAAATGACGTCATCTGGTAGACAAACAAACACCACGTGCTGATGACAACTAAACGTACTCGAAACGTCGTGTGCTTTTTTTTACCAATGATTTGCTCTGTAATATTTTTTCTTGTAGATTTGACTGTTATTTTGGGCCATTCTTTGTTCAGTTTTGGCTTGTTTTGTTTGTATTTCATACTGGTGTTTCATTTTCAACGCATCAATACTTTTAAAAAAGTATTATTTACTAAACTCACCGTGTTTTTAATCACTGGGTAGCGTAACAACAAACGGTCTGCTAATATACTTGTTTTGATAGGATTTGATTGTTCTTAATGCATTAAATATTCATAAACAGTGGATCTATCAATCCTTCTTTTTCTTTTGTATTTGTACGGCAAGTTAGACGCGCATGTTTAAAATTCATTTTTGCTTAATAAATACGGATTCTAATTGTTAATGATCTTGATTTTAAGAATGTATCTTCCTTTTGCTTCTTTATGAAGGCTTTCACAAAACTCGGAATACATTTTCCACTTAAAAAACGGCTAAAAAAACTGCGCACTCGCAATACCATGCTACACATAATACGGTAAGTATGGAGTTGCTTCTCCACCAGGAACGGTTGCCAGGTTCCGTTGCTATGTCTTGTGTCCGTTGCACGTGGCTGCTACTGCCCTATAAATTAGTTGAAAACCCGTTAATATTTAAATGGCTCTGATTAAACTAGTACACAAATAAATACCAAAGAATACTGTCTAGCTGCGTATTGCGCGCCTGGCAGTCACGATCGCTTCCATTTGAAAAAGGGGTGATAGGATAAGGAGACGCACTTGCCGGTGCTTTCGCTTGTTACTTCCTGTTGAATCTTACTTCGCATTTCTCTCCTATTTTGAGGAAATACAAAGAGACCTCAGGCATGCGCAGATGCAAGGAAGGTTTTACGATAAAAGATTAGACAGTAACAAGTATTAGTTTTTAGTGTCAATCGTTTTTTAATTTTAGACGCGTCGATAGCTTCTTTCTTTTTTTTCTTGCATAGTTTATTTTATAGAGCATTAGGTGAAGTTTCATAATGGAAACATTACCTTGTTTCATAAGAACATTTGCACTAAAAAGAATAAAATAAAAAGACTTTTGAAAAAAAAAAAAAATGAACCGACATCGGAACTTCACTCGGCAAGTGCTTTAAAAAGTAAAAAATAATTTCATTCTTTGAACACCATCGATACTACATTTAAACAACAGTTTTGAAGTCGGTGTAAAAACTATAGGTGAAATGATGTTTAACTACATTTTGCCAACATTTTTCAGAGAAACCATTGAAAATGAAGGGCTGAATATTTGTACCATTACATAAATATGTGGATGGCAATGTACTTTATGCGAATGCAATTAAAGAACCTGGACTCATTGAAATTTATATTTACAGTTGAATTATAGTTTCGTTTTAGTGTTTTTGCGCCGACTTCAAAATTGATGTTTAAATGTAGTATCGATGGTGTTCAAAGAATAAAATTACTTTTTACTTTTTAGAGCACTTGCCGAGTGAAGTTCGGAAGTCCGTTCAATTCAAAAATATTTTTATTTCTCCAACCCTTAGCAATCTGTTTTCAGTTCTAACTTTATTTCGCAGATAGTTGCTATTATTATTATTTCCTTTCTGTTTAAGTCATGAGCAGGGAGATAAATCCTTACTCTGCATTTCCAGAGAAATCTATAACAGCGACATCTCATTTGATTTGCTTATGATAAAACAAACAAGCAGAAGTATTAAAACAAAACTATATTTTTAAAGTTGTTCATTTCTTTAAAAGAAACTAACAAAAATTGCTACATTTTATACATAATGCTTTAAGCATTAAAGATTTATAGCTTGCCCGAGCATCGCAAGCAGGAAGTGTGAACACATTTTTGTTTCCTTTTTTCCCAAAATTGGCGGATAAGCGATTCCCTTCTTTAACTTCAGAAAAGGCCCAAAAATCATGAGCTTTTACACGGCTATGCGTTATTTTGATTTCAGATTTGCTTTTTGAATGAATATTTAGTGAAACGTTCGTTTTGTTTAATCAGCATTTTGTGTGAAGGGTCCGTTTTGCTTGATCACATTTTTGTGAAAGGTCCCTTTTGGTTAATCGTTTTTTTGTGAAGGGTCCGTTAACGGACACGAATTTCCTCTGGCCAGACCCCTTTTAAAGCATTCATAAAAAAATAAGTGAATTTAATAATTTATTTAACTTATAAAATATGTTAAATTAAGTGAGAAAATTAATGTTATTGTTTCCTATCACCATCTAATTTCGCATGTTTTCTAATATTTCAGCAATACTTGGCGTATCATTTCAGGTGACCCAATGTGTACATATTGTTTGAAAGTTTTATACCCCCCCCCTTGAGCTCTTTCTCTATAAAACATAAATAAATAAGAGCTAATTTAAATATGTGATATTGCTCTTTCTAGTTCAAGCTATTGCAACTGCATATATTTTCTGTTATCGCATGAATAGTACTTTTTAAGTTATTCTTTATTATGTCTAAATCATAGGCGGACCTACGGGGGTGCCAAGGGGTGCGCCGCACCCCCAACATTTTTGGTTGGTTTTGAAAATAATGAAATTAAGTATAATTCGCCAAGAAATGCAGTTGGAAAAGAACATTATTATTCAGTGCTGTATTAAAGAATGAGTGTATACTCCGTAATTGGATATTTATTGGTACATCATTACAATTTCTTCTACTTTGAAACTACCATGATGAATTTTTTTTTTAAAAAAAAGGTGACTATTGTAATAACTTTATCAGTAAAATCTGCCCTGAAATCAGCTGAAAACCAGCATTTTTAAGGTAAATTTTCAAAAATTTCCATAGAAGTACCCCCCTCCGGACTTCTTATTGTAGTGGCGCAACATGAGGGGGCCCACAATGATCGTGCTCCCTTCCCCCCACCCTTTCTCCAGAATGCTGAGTTGATATTTTTTAAAACAATATTCTTTATTATTGAAGAGAAGGAAAGAACGCGTCATGGGAAAAGGCACCAAAATACCCAATGTTGAGAAATCTTTCAAAAATAAAAAAATCTCGACACTTAAATTTTTCAGCAGCTTCAGACTGTTAGACAGCTAATTATGTGCCACCCCCTCTCTCGCCCTATCCTCTTGTTTTTAATTTCATTTCTGCCTGATTTTTTTTTCTTTTTTTTTCTATTTCATCTGAAAATAAAAACGTCTTTAAAATGTTATTTCTCGGAAGTCCTTTACCCCGCCCAAAGTTATTACGAAACATCACATATTTCGTCACCTGGGCTTCAATTTAGCAAAATTTCCATTGAAAATCCTCCAAATACCAACACCTTAAAAGATCGAAAATTGCTTAAAATTTGGTTTTTGAAGCTTCAATTTTAACCACCCTTTCTCCATCATTAAAAATCGTTAAAATTTTACTTTTCTAAATTACAGTTTCGAAAAGTCTAAAGGCCTTTTGGCACAGCAGGCTTTAAAATCCTAAGAATTGACATGCTCAGGACTTCAAGTCTTCTTGCCGCCAATGGAAGATTGAAGACAGTAGCCTTAAATCTTCCTTCTAATACCATGGAATATTGCACATAAGAACTTTGTTCTTAGAACTTCAATTTCGAAAATTATCAGGGTAAAGCCCCAAACTCCCTCCAATAACCGCATAAAAAATTGTCTAACATTGCGTTTTGGAACTTAAACTATGAAAAAATTGAAGAGCTGGTAGATAAGGGGGGGGGGGAGTATTTTATCTGTTTTCAAAAAATCCATCGGGACAATCCTACAATCAAGTTCATAGGACTTGAATTTCGAAAAGTATAATCGGAACCCCACACCTTTCTTTGCCCTCAATTTCGTCTCGCTTCTAAAAACATTAAAAAATTATTTAAGGTTTTTCCATAGTTCCAAATGTTAAGAAGTGTCGAATCCATATTGTTACTGGATATGGTCTACGTCGCGTTTTTAGGACGTAAATTTCGAAAAAAAATTGGGCAAGCTTTTCAATATCACTTTTTCTAATATCATTCAAGACGTCTATGATACTAAAAATTATGTTTTTAGAACGACAATTGGATGAGACGTATAGCACACTGTTCTCTTTTAATTATACGAGCTGACACTTCCGTAAGGAATCTGAAAAAGAAAAAACTGATGTTTGAAAAAATTTAAGTCGGGAGAGACTTAAAACCTCTCCTCCTAACATTACTGAATATTGCTGTAAAACTTCGTTTTTTAGTAGGGGAGAGGGGGGCACATGTAAACAGGGGCACATGTGAACAAACGATATTTTACCCAGTTAACGTGAAGAGAAAAATCTGAAAAAAATTTATGTCGATGGTAACTCAAGTACTATATCCTGCATGAAATTTCAAAAATCTAAATCATTTTGTTTTTTAGTTATCAAAGATCTTATGTTTTGGGAGGTGCCAATATACTTTTATGTTCTATTTCTCCGAGTAAAAACACATCCAAAACTATTTTTTTTGTAATTTGAACTTTATTCGTCTTAAAGTGGCATTAATTAGGAAAGTTTTCATGCACTATTTTTTTTTTAATTGAAGAAAAAAATATAGTTTTTTACCAAATTAGGCCTAAGTTGAGATAAGGGGCACATGTGAACACTTTATGTAGGGGCAGATGTGAACAGTTCATCTGTGCCCCATAATGGTATTTAGTTATTTTAATTTTAAAAAATAGTTGTTTTTTTTACATATTGAATAGTTTAATTAATAAATACTGAATAATTAAAAGTTTCAATACTCAATATTTAATTGAAATTTGCAAGAGTTGCAAAGAAAAGAAAGTTAAACTTGCTAAACTGTTGAAAAAGGAACAGTTGTAGTAAGTTGTAGTAGTTAAAAGTTGTAGTAAGTGACGCCGAGTCCGATATTAGTTTTAAAGACCGCAACTATTAAGAAATTTGTGCTGAAGTCAACCTTGCACCAGAAAATGTAGCTGTGAATGACTTTGTCCTCGTAGAATTCACTACAAAAAAAAAAAAAAAATTCACTATGAATGAAACTTTTATGTTTCCAAAAGCAGATGATACATCGATGGTAAGCACTCTAATGATATTCTGCTAAAATTACCACCACCTTCAGTTTTAGGTGGCACATGTCCAGCTGCATCTTCTGTTTCTTTTTCTGTAAAACTTGAAGGCTACAATGTTCGTTGAATTGAGTCAATTAATCACATTGAATAACTAACTTGATATTTTCATTGTAAGTGTTTGTTAATGTGTAACAAGCAGTATACCTAAAAATATGCTTAGGTGTATTTTATTTCCATTTATGTACCCGTGTTTACTTGTGCCCCAGGCATGTTTACAACTGCCCCTCCACTGGGGCAGATGTGAACAAAATTTAACATATTTTGGACTTATTTTTTTGGGTGGAATTCAATGTTGAAGAAGAAAGGTAACTGCATGAAAGTATTAGTAAATGTGTGATTTATCATGTACAGCACTTGTTTCTTTTATATCTCAAATGAATAATGAAAAATATACAAAAATGTCATTTTTGTTCACATGTGCCCCCCTCTCCCCTACTTGTATTTTGAGATGTTTCTTGGAGAGAGAACCAGAACGCCTCTCTCGTCACATCATCAAAGTTTGTCTACAGTTGCGTTTTTGGAATTTCAACTCCGAAAAGTTATGGAGAAGGTGATCGATTTTGCTCTATTTTTTAAGAAATTGATCCGGGACAGTCCTTAAGATAAGCCCCATCCCTTAAATGAGCATCCACAAATATCGCCTATAATCGCTTAAGACTTTAATTTCTAGAATTCTATGTGGAAGTTCCTGTGAACTTTTCTTTCCCTTCACAGCACCAGAGGCAGTCTAAAACTGCATTTCCAGGATTACAATATCAAAAATTTTCCTGGGGATAATCTCCCAAACCTGCCTATCAAATGGAGAAAAAACTAAAAGCAGGATTCGCCAACGTGGGCCCAGCCCGAAAAAAACTCACCAAGATTTTTCGGGTGGGCCCACTTAAAATGACACACTGTCGGTGAAGTGGTTTTTTTTTTCAATTTACTGCACATTGAAAACATTTATTTCAGAAACAAACTAAACATTACAAATATTTTGATCAATATCAAGTCTAGAAATTGGTACTGATCAGTTTAGTTATAACATTGAGTTTATTATGATATTTAGTGTTGGTCAATACGTGGTCCAGAAAAAGGCATCTTCCTTTCTGAGCAAACTTATTAAGTATTAGAAATAACTCCGTGCATATGAATTTGAGTTATTTGTTTATTTATTTGAATATTTAGAGGATCAAACTAAACAGGAACTATTTAAATCCATAAATTAAATTCAATATCAATTTCAAATATTTTATCATATTAATTTTAAAAAATCAATATAGCATTGCTTTTTCCAAATAAAAAATTCTTTAGGGGGTCACAGTGACCTCCCTTCATGACTCCCGACTCTTTAAAAATTTTACGTAGCAAGCAATAGTTTGGTATACAATGTTTGAATAGAGAATGATATTAAAATGACTCCCCTGAAATGAAAAATGAAAACCCTGATATTTGAGTAAAAACCCAGGCGGGCTAGGTTTTTTCAAACTGTGCTTAAAACTGTTTTCTGGTTGCGCCACTAGCTTGTTGTCCAGGGAATCACACCCCCACATTTCTGCTACTGTTGCACCCCCAGAATTTGCGGTCTAAGTTCGCCTATGGTCTAAATTTGTTTAATGTTTCGTTTCGCATTCACTGAAATGCAAAAGTTGAATATTCATTTTAAAAAGTCTGCATTTTTTCCCCCACATATCATTTGTTAAATAGATTTTCATTTGTAATGAATACTGCTGATCGAAAGAGAAAAATTGTGCGAGTTAGAATCGAGTATTATTTTATTATGCTTAACTCTTAGTAACGATTCTTGCACTTCTTGCTGTTACAGCAATTTTTACGAATTTCTTAGTTTGGTTTATGTGTATGATTTTTTAGGAGCCGGGCGGTACACATGCTGTACCGTAACTATTTTTTTTTTTAGAGGACGGGGTTGAGATTTTCACTCGAGCCCTTTGGAGCCGGGGATTTTTTCAAGGTTTCATACGTCTGGTACGACAGTTTATACCTTCTCTTTTCAATGGTACCTGGGTTGAAAGAAAAATTTCTAGAAAACTGCCCGGTTCCAAAAGGTTAAAGCTTTTCAGCGATGTTTGGACAATTACTTCCAGTTTCTACGTGTATTTACTTTTTGTACTTTTCGATACTCGCTATTTTACTCTGTAAATAGGAATCTTTTTTAAAGTCAAAATCATTAAAGTTTATAATTCTTATTGTAATGATGCAATATTTTGAAATTTAATAGTACTAATCTATAGTTTTCAATACATGCATGTCCTTAAAACATTGAATTTGTGACACTTTATACTCGGACTTTCTTAACTGCATCTCATATAATACAATGTTGGAGAGCATTTAGTAGAACATTTAATATTATACATTAAGTGTTATATAAATTGTTGAAATTAAAAAAAAAGTGATTTACTTTCAAAAAAAGCAAACCAGATTTTTAAAAATTTTTCAACATAATTTTCTAGTTCAAATTGAGTCACTAAAAGTCATTCCTTTTTTTCAGTTAATTATTCCAGGAAATAAAATGTAAGTGTTTTGCGTTTTCTTTTAAAAAATAAATTAAGTCCTGTATAATAGCCCAGTGGTTGGGTAATTGAATTCGGAAGTAATTGGTGGAAAGCTGGAAATCTTTTTAGTCTATTCCTTATGGGTCTGAGTCTGTAATGAATATCCTAAGTTTTTCCCCTCTCCTACAAAGTGAGCTTTCGCCACAGCGTCCAAAATAGTGTGAAAAAACACCTGTTTTTTCATTAATACAACAATATCTCGAAAAGTACTCCTAAAAAAGCCATAGTAGAACATAATTTGTACAACATAAAATTTTGAACAAAATGAATACCTACAACATATACTTTTGTTAAATATTACGTTCACAGCTTAGTTTCAAAGTTCGGCATAAAATCGCCAATCACACGTTTCAACCCTTTCCCGCTCCCACAGTACCTTTCCCACTCCCACTGTCCCTCCCCGAACTCCTCCGGGAACAGAAGACCGTACTGCAAAAAACGTAGTGGTGTTTTTCGCCCTGTGGAACTAGCTACACAGCTATGTGATCACCAACTTGATATACTACATGCTACTGAGAACAATTTATCACAATTCATTACAATGTAACAAAAACATAAAAAAGGATCCAATCTTTACACAGAACTTAATTTATTTTTTAAAGGAAAACGTAAAAGCACTTACCTTTTATTTCTAAGAATAATTAACTGGAGAAAATGATTGACTTTAAGTGACTTGACTCAATTTAAATTAGAAAATTATGTTGAAAATTTTTAAAAAATCTGATTTTGCTTTTCGTGAAAGTAAGTCACTTTTTTTTCTTAAATTTCAACAATTCATATGATACTTATTGTATAATTTCAAATGTTCTACTAAAAGCTCTCCAACATTGTATTATATGAGATGCAGTTAAGAAAGTCCGAGCATAAAGTGTCACAAAATTTAATGTTTTAAGGACATGCATATATTTAAAACAATAGATTAAGAATTAAATTTCAATATATTGCATCATTGCAACAAGAATTACAAATTGCACTGATCTTGACTTCAAAAAAGTTATTATATACCAATTTACAGAGTAAAATAGCCAGTATAGAAAAGTAAATAGACGTAGAACCTGGAAGTAATTGTCCAAACATCGCTAAAAAGCTTTAAAAAATCATACAAATAAACCAAACTAAGAAATTCGTAAAAATTGCTATAACAGCAAGAAGTGCAAGAATCGTTACTAAGAGTATATGCATAATAAAATAATACTCGATTCTAACTCATACAATTTTTCTCTTTCAATCATCAGTGTTCATTACAAAATGATTATCTTTTCAATAAACGATATGTGAAAAATATAAATGCAGACTTTTTTAAATGAACATTCAACTTTTGCATTTCATTGAATGCGAAATGAAACAGTAAACAAATTTATACACAGTAAAGAATAACTTGAAAAGTACTAGTCATGCGACAGCTTGAAGTAGAAAGAGCAATATCACATATTTACATTAGCTCTTATTTACTTATGTTTAATAGAGAAAGTCCTCTGATTGCTGAAACATTGGAACACATGCGAAATTAAAGCAATGTTGAGATGGTGATAGGAAACAATAACATTAATTTTCTCACTTAATTTGACATATTTTATAAGTCAAGTAAATGGTTAAATTCGCTGATTTTTTTTAATGAATACTGAAACTGCGTTGCACGTGTCAAATTGATTTGCTCATTGTCACTTATTCTCTTAAATCTCAAAATTTAAGCTTGATGCTAAGAAATACCTCTACTGGCATTTCAATGATCTTAATATCACGCAAAATGGCTAATGAGGCAATAAGCACTTCCAAAGCTGCATAAAGCCTTTTTAGTAAAGCCAGATGTTATATTTGTTTTTTTTCCCTGAGGCTGAAGTGATTCTTGATGAACTCGGGAAAAACCCTCTCTGAGATAAGGGGAAGAAATTCTTGGGACGTCATAAGCCTGTGTTCTAAACGAGGTACACTTGGTCCCTGCTGCGAGCTAAAAATGAAATTCATTACCTGAAGTGGCCGACTCATTTCAATATTTCCATTTCTAAGAAGAAATGATAATTCACTTGACAAGCCTTCCACACCAGATTTTCTGTAATCTCAACGTTACTGGTCTAGTTCGCTGTTAATTTAGGATTAGTTACTGATTATTCACTACAATATTTTGAATTATATATTGCAGTTAGAAACTCCAGTAGTATTTTATTTCTTGCTTCAATTATCTTTTAAGACCAAATTGGATTATACAGGGTGTTCCAAGTTAACCTTCATGACCTCTATTTCCTCAACCGTTCGTCCTAGATACCCCAAAGCAGAATACTTAGTGATGTTCTGCGACGCAAAATTATTTGCCCTAAATTGTTCTGCAAGATAGATTTATACATTATATATTTTCCGTCAAAATGTTACCAAATATATATATATGTCTTAACTAGCTGACCCGGCCACACGTTGCTGTGGCTAAGGTATGATTTAGTTAAAAGTTTTATATACTGAGCGAACTACCGTACTACCTACGGTTATAAATGTGCAAATTGCCGTCCAAGAATACATTTGTATTTACTAAGGAAAAAAATAAAAAATAAGCTACAATAGTAATAAGCAAATGCACCCACAGCTCGATCATAGCATCCTAAGACTGCAGTTTCGCCCTTGTTATGGGCTCCTCAGTTAGGAATAGCCAATGATCGAGCCGGAGGCAAAAATCCTCTTAATGTAGCTGAGATAGCCAACAAACTGGTAGATAAAGTGAATATATCTTACCAGCGAGCGTCCGCAAACTATGGTGCGGTTCAACTAGAAATTTGAAGGCAAAAGCTGGATAATATGCAATTAATACTAATAATAGTAATTAATACTAATAATAGTAATAATTTGAAAACTTATGAATGCAGAGAGGTACATTTAGAAAATACAATTCTAAGCAAAATCACTCTAAATTTTAATATTACACAGGTAAAAGTTCACAAATTACAGTAAAACCTTTTTTTATTACAGTTCAATTGAAATATAAAATCACAAAAAAGAATGAATATTGTATAACTTAAAAACCCGAAAAGGTACGATATTTACGAAACAGTCGAATTTTGAATCGCAAACTATGAGGTGTATATTTATGTTACAAAGCAATGTGACGGTTAAAATTGTGTGTATAGAAATAATTTTAATCTTCGCACCATAAAACAGTACATTTTCCCTCCTAAGAATTTGTTTTTTGAATAGTAAATACCAAATGTATTGTTGAACGATAATTTGCAAAGTTATTGCTGCAGATGGATACGCTTAGCAAATACAATTCTGAACTAAATCACTAAAAATTTAAATATTACATAGGTAAAAGATCACATAATGCAGTGAGCCTTTCTTTGTCAAAATACACCTGACATAAAAATCACTAAACAATATGAATATTTTATAACTCAAAGCTCGAAAAAAGGTATATTTTTCACTAAAATAATTTTCCTAAAAAAATATTTGTACCTAAACATGAGTGAAAAATATTTTTAAAATATACAAAATAGCATATGTTAAGTATCTAAACTGCTTTAATAAATTGAATTAAGTAAAGGAGAAGTAAGCAAATAATACTTTTCCGAATATTGATTTAATAATACTTACACGCACAATTTAAATGAAGAGAATCGGGACGAATATGCCAGAAACCGATTCGACATCCTTCGTTACCACTATTGCTTTTTGCTTCCGAAGCAACTGACAACACAGCAGCAGATTTTATCTTATAGAAGCCAAGAATACAGAAAAGCTGGTAGCTAAATAGATAATTTGCAATAAAAAATATATTGCGGTCCTAAATTGAGATAAAAACTATCCTATCATTTAAGTTGCACCAAACTGAAACTGCGTGCAAAATTTGGTTAAAATCGGTTCAGTAGCTGAGGAGTCCATTGGCCACAAACACAGGGAAACGTAATTTTTATATGTTAAGATATGGGTCATTTTCACCATATGCTTACATTTCAAAATTTTTAAGTAATTTTTTTAACTTGCTATTTTTTTAGAAACACTAACAGATGTTTAGTCACATATTTTAGGTGTGTGAAAAAGTAATTGGTTGTACACTTTGATGACTAATTAAGTATTCAAATACTGTTGTAAAACTTTAAGTTGCAAAGAAAATTGTCGTCCAGTTACCATACAAAATACCAATATGAATTCTCACCTTTGAACTATCATAGCGCCTAGAACCAACTTAATATGAAATTACTTGCTTCCTTGAAGCTTAAAACGATGTTTGTGATTGTTAAAATATTGATAAAAACTGTATGGTAACGGATTTGACCAGTAACGGACTTGACAATTTCAACCAAAATGTCAAATTATGGCTAGGTTGTCGAATTTAAAAAATTAACAACAATATGCATTTTCTTAGAGTTGTATAACAAACAATATTTAGTAGTAAAAGTTGAGAAAAAGTAAAAATTAACACTAAAATCTTTGGTAACGGACTTGACAAAGAATAAAAATACGCACCGGGAAGAAATTTTGTGCGAAACGCCACAGCAATACTTCTCGACTCAGGAAAACAAAATGGTACGAAATAGTTACGTCACTAGTTTGTTAAGTTAACTAAATGCGTGTTACCATCTTTTGACTTCAATAAATACCTTTTTTAGCTAAAATAATCTGAGGGTAACGGACTTGACAAGAACTTCCGGACAAAATATATTCATACATTTCTTATTGAAATAAAATTACTATTGTCAATATTTATTATGAATACCATATACTAATACTCAATGTATATAAATAATGTGTTGCATTTACTTTGTTTGACCATTAAGTATAGGAAAAAAATAGTTGAACTTGCGAAAATTGGAAATGGACAAGCGTTAAAGACTTATATAAAAATAAATAAACAAATTTCAATAATTTGTTGAGTGATAGAATTTTTTTGGGGGTATTTCTTGCAGAAAATAATTGTCCGCATTGAATTTAAAATAAAAGTTATGCTTTATAATCGTCTTTTTAACCTTCGGACAGCAAATGTAAGCAAATTTTGAAAATGACCCATATATAAAAATTACGTGTCATTCAATCACATTCGTTTCAGATTCTTTAGTTATTTTCATCCTTCTTTGGAAGACTTGTTAGGGAAATTGTTTCTTCTTCAGCAGATTTAATTTCTGTTTTTTACTATTCAAAATTTAAAACTTCATTGATGTGTTGATTTCAGCAAAAATTTTCTTTATTCTACAGGCTCTTTCTTCAAACATTTTCATTTTGACACCTTTACTTTTAAACAATAGGGAAGTTTTCGATTTTTCAATTTTATTTTTGTATGATAGAGCAACATACAGGGTGGTTGTAAATTAACAGGAGGTGTTTGGAGCAATCTAGCTCGCGAACTACTGGGCGAAACTTCGCGAGCATGCATGGGATTTTGATTTCTGGAATAAAAAAAATTAGTTTGAAAAATCACCACCAGGGGGAAATTTGGCGCTGTAAAAGTGTATTACACTGAATATCGCGAATTAAACTTGAAAAGATGCTGTATAAATCAATTTCGCCAAGCAAAAATGATTGTTCTTTGCAAATGAGGTTTAATATGATCGCCGTAGAATTTTCTATTAAAAAAAAATCACCACCAACAAAATAGCTGTCCACCAACCAATTAGAATGCAATATTTTGCATAAACGCTTTGCGTTTAGCGATCATCTGTGTAAAATGACTGACTGGGAGCATTCTCATCATTCTGAGCGCAGTTGCCTCTTGATGGCTTTAACTATGCAGGACCGCGCTTTGTTAGTGAAGCTCTACTATCAGCGTGATGAAAATGCCAATCTTACTCTTCAAATGCTATTAGAGAACAATGCTTTGATGCTATCAAAGAAACATTTCTGATATCGCAAGTTTAAAAGATATGATAATTTTAAAAAATAGATTCTGATATGTTACGAGCTGCCGTAGAAAATGTTCTGCATCGTATGCAGTTCTTACAACTTTACAATGGCGATCATATCGAACCACATTTGTGCCAAAAAAAGTCATTTTTGCAAATAAAATGGATGCATATTTTGTCAGTAGCAATTTATTCTTCGATATTCATAATAATACACTTTAACAGCGCCAAATTTCCCCCTGGTGGTAATTTTTCAAACTAATTTTTTTTTATTCCAGAAATCAAAATCCCATGGTCTAATATGCATGCTCACGAAGTTTGGCAATGTTTCGCCCAGTAGTTCGCGAGCTAGAGGGCTCCAAACACCTCCTGTTAATTTATAACCCCCCTATACATGAACATCAACGGTTAAAAAATTTTTGCGCTGCGACAAGTAGTTTTTTTTAAAAATAATTTTTAAATTTCAAGCGGGGGTGACGTCACTGGGCACTCGTTGACGCTTTTGAACTTTCTACTAAGGTGAAGAAAGAGCGAGAAGCTTTAGAATGCGATGAGCTCGAGAAACCGGTTTCTCCGGCTTCCGCACTGTTGTTCGCTCTGCACTGCCGTAATTTTTTTTTCCTCGCCAAGTGATGCGTTCTAAAAATTTGAATACGAATTTCGCCAAAAATATCAAAACAATCACCCCTAGCAGGGTATTGGATTGCTCTTTGATAAATCCAGTTTTAAATAGTGAATTAGTAGACTTTAAGGTATTGATTACGGAAGGAGAAAATCCAGCAATGAAACGATAATATAGCAAAAATCAAATTTTTATGGATGAAAGGCTGAAAGTTACTGCCATCCGACGTCACGGGTTTCGGTTTCAAGGCGCGCTTTTTTTGCGCGTGGGTTTTTAAAAAAATCATTAAGAATCAACCGTTGTATTTTAAAATTCGGCAATGGTGAATTTTTGTGTTTTGCAAGCCTCTTAACAATATTTAGTAGTTAAAAAAGGGATATTCAATAGGTCACAACTACCCTATTGTTTGGCTCAGCTACATTACACTAAACATTGTTTGGCCTATTAAAGCTTTTATGCCAAAAATCCAACCAAATCAACTTAATTTTTTAATACCATGGTAAAGACTATAATTATTTTTGAAATTTGTTTCATTTTTCTATGAAGAGTTTGAATTAGAAAGGTTTCATAAGTTTGCAAATACTTCTTGCTTTATTTTCATGAATTCATATTTTAAATGCTTTAGTTTGACAAATATATTTATAATTATGTTATTAATGCTTACTATATATATACTTCATCATCGGTTCAGAAATTCAGTTCAAAAAACTCAAGTTCAAAAAGTTCACGCTCGGCATTGGGACGTTAACTAATTTCCAGATCGCAGAACAAATGTTAAAAAACATTTTTCCGATTGGGGGGGGGGGGGGGTCTTGGACTATCCCTATTTACCTAATTTTAGCCTGAAGTTAATTGTTTCAAATATAATTACTTTGTCCCCGCGATTCTCTCAAGCGGAAAAATTATTTTAAAATAATTTGAATGACTATTTTTACTTCAAGCTCCGTCAGAAATTCTGCGGCCAAAATGTGAAATGCCGAAAAACTTGAAAGGAGACTCCCCTCCCCCTCCACCCCGCGTTTCTCTTACGTGAAAAAATTGTTTAAACATCATTTGAATAAATAATTTTCACTGCGAGTTCCGTAAGTGCAATTCTGCGGCAATATGTGAAATGCTGCAGAACTTTAAACAAAGCTTTGCCCCCGCGATTCTCTCGCCGGAATATTGTTTTTAATACAATCTGAATAACTAATTTGCGGTCAAAATGATAAGGCCCGCAGAACTACAGACGTAGCTTGTGTCCCCTCGATTCTTCCGTAGGAAAAATTATTTAAAATCTTAATTTGTTCTATAAGATCAGTCACAGCAGTTCTGCGGTCAAAACGCAAAGAGAACTTCAAGCGAACACCCCCCCCCTCCTGCCATTTATTGATGAGTAACGATTTATTATTTCAAAGAAAATTTGAAAAGCTAATTTGTTCTGGAAGTTTCGTTGCTGACGTTCTGTGGCCAAAATGTGAAAGCCCGTAGAACTTTAAATGAAGCCTGCGCCCCTCGATTCTCTCAACAGGAAGAGTTAATAGTTTTAAACATCATTTGAATAACTAATATGCACTGCAAGTTTCGTCTCTGAAGTTCTGCGGCCAAAATGTGAAAGACCGCGAAACTTCAAGCGAGTACCCCCCCCCCCCCCCATTCTCTCACGAAGAAAAAATGTTTTCAACATTGTCGAATACCTAATTTATACCGCAAGTTTCGTCACTGAAGTTCTGCTGATAAAATGTGTAGGCCCGCAAAATTTCAAACGAAGCCCGTTTTCCCGCGATTCTTTAACACGGAAGAATTAATTGTTTGAAACACAATTTGAATAACTATAGTTCGTACTGCAAGTATCGTCACTGAAGTTCTGTGGATAAAATGTGTAGGCCCCCCGCAGAACTTCAAACGAATCCCGCTCCCCGCGACTCTTTAACGCGGAAGAATTACTTGTTTTAAGGGCGATTCTCTGTAAACTCGTCATTTTTCACACGAAATCTGTCCGGGCACGGTTTTTTGAAATGTTCGTATAATTATAATACTATTACTCAGAAAATGAATCTATTACTTTGGTTTGAAAGAGGGCCAATTGAAGTTTGTGTTTTTCTGATAAATCATGATAGGGGGTAAGTCCCCCGCCTAGTATAACTAGGCAGGGGACTGTGCCAGGTGACTGTGTTTTTGCTCTTTGTTGCGTAATATCTGCAAAACTAATGCAACATAATTAATTACGAGACTACCTATAAATTGAGGCACAAATCGTGGACATAATAACTAATATGTTTTATAATTAAATTAATTGACATGATTAAAATCACTTCCCAGAGGACTGTTTTCGCAACGACCCTGATGCATACTTTCATCACAAATGCGGCTCTCAAACTAAGCAAAGTACAGTTTCAACACCGTTCTCGGCGATTTCGGCAAATACACACTGATTACTTTAAACGTCATGCCAAAAAGAATTTGCAAAAGTTAAGATTTTTCATATTACAGCTTTGAATTTGTTGCAGGGGACTGTTTCAAAAAACTCCGGACAGAAGTTACACGACAATTTTAAGTTTTAGAAATACATAATTATACCTTATTTCATAACAAAAATATAGCTTCATTATTCTATTTTTGAATATTAATATCCAAATTTATGTAGCGTTAATAGGTTTTTTGAAATACTATCTTTAACAGTTAGACAATGGGATTGGGACAGCCAGGGGACTGTTTTTGGCGCTTAGATAATTTCTAGAAAAAAAAAATTAAATTGTTATCACTCCAAATACATTTGGGACACAAAGTATTAATGCTTTACTTGTATTAAGAGCGATAATTACTTTATTACACTTTATTATTTTTAAAATACTCAGTCCGGACAGCCAATTACCAGTTTACAGAGAATCGCCCTTAAACATAATTTGAAAAACTATTGGTACTACACGCTTCGTCACTGAAGTTCTGCGGCCAAAATGTGAAAGCCCGAAGAATTTACAGCGAAGCTTGCGTCCCCGCGATTCCCTCATGAGGAAACATGGTTTTAAACATAACTGAATATCTAATAGAAAAACAGTGTCGTCACTGAAGTTCTGCGGATAAAATGTGAAGACCTGCAAAACTTCAATTGAAAATCTGCGCCCCTGCGACTCTCTTGCGAAAAAAATGTGTCAAACATAATTTGAAGAACTGATTTGTGTACCTACCGCAAGCTTCGTCACTTAAGATATGTGGCCAAAATGTGAAGGGTCGCAGAATTTCAGACAAAGTTTGCGTCCCCGCGATTCTCATGCGGAAAAAAATAATCGTTGGAAACATTATTTGAATAACGAATATGTACTGCAAGTTTCGTAGCTAAAGTTCTGCGGCCCAAATAAGAAGGACTGCAGAACTTCAAACGAAGCCTGCGCAGCGCGAGTGTCATCACTGAAGTTTTGCGGAAAAAACAGGAAGGTCCTCAGAAGCTCAAGTCAAGTCGTCCGCACGTCTGCTGTGGTCTATATGGCACATGGCAGGCTACGGCGCCGACATTATTGCCTGCTGCTCTGCGAGACATGGGCTACGAGCGAAACGTTTTTTTTTTTTTTTTGCTTTCGAACGATAACTTTTTTTTGTGCGTTTTCGAACTACGTTTTTTTTTTTTTTTTTTTTGGTTGCTTAATTTTGAATAGTATTGTTCTGCAGCCCCGATGTCTGTTCTGCGACGTACGTCGCCGATTTAGCAGCATTCTGCTTTCGGGCCTAGATGTGTACTTCCATTTGCAAAATTGCTTGAAATGAGGAGGAGAGTTAAGATATGGAAAGTTTGAAGCGAAAAAAATAATTAGTTAAGAAATAAAAAAATTAACTTTTTATAGGGGCTCCGGGCCCCCAAACTTATATTTAAGGAAATAATCTCCATTGAAAAATAATACTAACACAAAAAAATGACATTTGTGCGATCAAAATCCATGGAGAAATGAAACATGAAACTTTATGACTTATACCACTTTACACTAGCGTTATTTTAAGTGATTTTGGGGGCCATATACAAGCGAAATTCGCACCAGTCAGAGTTCTTTAATAACAAAATATTCTTTATTTTCCTAAAATATATTTAACTGTAAAAGTTATTCAACATGGGAATTAAAATACGAAAAAAATTGAATAAGAAAGAATGAAAATGTCTTGCTAAATTCGCGAATATAAATTTACCGACTGTATAGTGATTGCTTGAAGTAACGTAATCCTTTCACTGCAGAGTAAAATCGGCTTAACTAGATGCATTTCGTTAAGGCTTGAAGTTACGATGTGCACTACGGAACAGTATGTAGAAATGGTGTTGCTATACGAACAATGTAATCGCAATGTATATTATTTCTTAGATTCTACATATTTCGTGTGTTTAATATCTTTGTATAAAATTGTATAATAATTTACCTTGTCTTGTTATGTTTTGTAGTCTTGTATCATCTGTATTATTTTTGAATACAATGAGAAGCGAATGTTTTCTGACATGGACGAAACAAATTTCATTATCGTCCCTAATCTAAAAGCTCGTTATTCCTCTGGCAGGGCGAAAATTTTCTTTTGTCAATTTGTTTACGGGCCCTGCGCATTTAAAACTGGAATATCTCCGCAAATTTTGATCGCACAAATGTCATTTTTTTTGTATTATTACTATTTTTCAATGGAGATTCTTTCCCTAAATATAAGTTTGGGGACCCGGAGTCCCTATAAAAAGTTAGATTTCGTATTTTTTGACTGAATTATTTTTTCGCTTCAAACTTTCAATATTTTGACTCTCTACCTCATTTTGAGCAAATTTGCAATTGGAAGTATGCATCTAGGAGGAGCGGTTGAGGAATTAGAGGTCATGAAGGTTGACTTGGAACACACTGTATATCTTCAGTTTCTTTTGATTTGATCTCAGATGCATGAATCTTCATTAAATTTATTTCAGTTATTGTATTACATACCGAATTAAGGATCTCTTTTAAAAAAGCTTTTTGGTATGCTAGCTTGCAGCAATGAAAGATCATTTTGAACAGTAAGAATTTTGAAAAAAATCACGTTAAATTCAGTTTTCAGAATGGTTAAATGGTCTGGCTTTTATGTAAATTTGAGAAACATAGATGCATTTGAGGAAAAGGCTTAAGTAATCTCGACAAAAAACAGCGAAGAATTTATGTAAAATTAAAACTGTAGATACGTTGCTCATTTTTTCCTGTAGTCTCCATGTTTTTTTTTTTCATTTTAACGTCATTGTGTCAATACAAATCATTATTACTAAGCAAGAGGTACATAAATAATTAAGTACCACTCGTGAAAAGGGGTGTTATGGAAGGAAGGGAGGGAGGAGGAGGGCGTTGAAACGCATGTTCAATATATGCATGTCTTTAAAACATTGAATTCGTAACTTACACTTGTTCAGACTTTCTTAATTGCATTTCATATAATACTATGTCTCAGAGCATTTAGTAGGACATTTAATATTTTTCATTAAGTATTATATAAATTGTTGAAATTAAAACAAAAAGTTATTCACTTTCCGGAAAAACAAACCAAATTAAAAAAAAAAATTTGAACATAATTGTCTAATTAAGTCTCTTAAAGTCAATCATTTTCTCCAGTTAATTATTCTTGGAAATAAAAGGTAAGTGCTTTTGCGTTTTCTTTTAAAAAATAAATTAAGTTCTGTGTAAAGATTGGATCCTTTTTTATGTTTTTGTTACATTGTAATGAATTGTGATAAATTGTCCTCAGTAGCATGTAGTATATCAAGTTGGTGATCACATAGCTGTGTAGCTAGTTCCACAGGGCGAAAAACACCACTACGTTTTTTGCAGTACGGTCTTCTGTTCCCGGAGGAGTTCGGGGAGGGACAGTGGGAGTGGGAAAGGTACTGTGGGAGCGGGAAAGGGTTGAAACGTGTGATTGGCGATTTTATGCCGAACTTTGAAGCTAAGCTGTGAACGTAATATTTAACAAAAGTATATGTTGTAGGTATTCATTTTGTTCAAAATTTTATGTTCTACAAATTATGTTCTACTATGGCTTTTTTAGGAGTACCGTAAAATGGGGTGTATAGGAACAGCGGGGTCAATCGGAACAAAACTTCCCAACCGTACAAAGAAATTCTTCATAAATATACTATTGGGTATTTTTCGCCATGATTTTTTTTTTAGAAAGGTAAGATCATAGGAAGTAGGAAAAAAATACTTTTGTCAATCTGGCAACGCTACTGGCTTCTAAAGAGGGCTGCACGTTGAATGCTATAAAACATCACATTTTCATAGACTGCAAAACTTCATATGCAAGAACAAACCTTCTTATATTTAAAAACTATGAGTGGTATGTTTCAATTATACATGTATCTGAACAACAGAATACCACATTAGAATTTACATTTTTTATAAATTGTGTCATAAAAGTGAAGAATTCTGAAAAATGCCATGGGAAAAAAATTTGCGGGGTGAATCGAAACACTTAGTTCTGTTGTTCCAATTCAAACTTATTTGAAGGAAATTGTTTGAAAAATCAAGATTCTAACCCTAATTCTTCTAATCAAGACAGGGACAAGGATTTATTACTGTTTATCCCTTCTCGTGAGCAACTAGATCTTAGAATGACAAAAGTTACAGATTTCAAAAGATTTTTTCTCCAGGAGACTTTTTTTTACTTAAAATAAAAGGGAGAAAGTCACATAGACTTTATGTAGTAAACGTCCAGCACACAGAAAGAGATGAATAAGCGAAAAAATCTTTCAGGACAATCCCCGAAACCCAGAAATTTCAAAAAACTAAAGAAAAGGCAGAGTTCATCCGAGGAGATGTTATGAAAAAACTTAAGCCAAGTCACAATTGCTAGTTTTAAGGACAAGTACATATTTGTGGACGACATGAGTGACTTCCATTCATGTTAAATCTTTGCATTTCAATTCAAAAGCTTTTCTTAAAATTACTTTTCATTTTTCATAAGTTCAAAATTATTTTGAATTTTCACAAATTATAAACGTTTACTGGTACTGAAATTATACATTTATTTGACAGTAATTATCTGTTCTTATTCTCCCCCATCAATATTACTCATGTTTGTGAGACCTATTACAGATTAAATTGAAAAAAATAAAAATTTTAACAAGTGTTCCGATTGACCCCTATCAGCGGGGTGATTCGGAACACCCATAATTTGCTATATATTTTAATAATAATTGCTCAAAATCTTTTGTCTTTGCTTGGAATATCAAAAGTAAAGCAAGACCGAAGTTTTTACCCAAAAACTCAAATTAAAAAAAAATCTTTTAACTGCTTTTTTTACAATCAAAGCTGAAAAGTGTTCCGATTAACCCCATTTTACGGTACTTTTCGAGATATTGTTGTATTAATAAAAAACAGGTGTTTTTTCACACTATTTTGGACGCTGCGTGGCGAAAACTCACTTTGTAGGAGAGGGAAAAACTTAGGATATTCATTACAGACCCATAAGGAATAGATTAAAAAAATTTCCAGCTTTCCAACAATTACTTCCGAATTCGATTTATTTTGACTACCCAACCACCGTCCTATAAAGTTTGGATTCTTTTTTATTTTTTAGTTACATTGTGATGAATTATTGATAAATTGTTTTCTGTAACATGTAGTATGTCAACTTGGTGATCACATAGCTGCGTAGCTAGTTCCACAGGCTGAAAAACACCACTACGTTTTTAGTATTACGGTCATCTATTCCCGGTAGAGGGGGAGTGGTTAGGGACAGGGGAAAGGTAGGGAGTGGGAAAGGTAGTATAGGAGCGAGAAACGGTTGAAACAGAAACACGTTATTGGCAATTTTATGCCGAATTTTGGAATTAAGCTTTGAGCAATATTTAACAAAAGTATATGTTGTAGGTATTCATTTTCTTCAAAATTTTATGTTCTACAAATTTGCATGTATGGCTATTTTACCAGTACTTTTCGACATATTGTGGTATTAATGAAAAAGCAGGTGTTTTTCGGCACTATTTTGCACGCTGTGGCGAAAGCTCGCTTAGTAAGAGGGGGGGCCAACTTAGAATATTCATTACAGACCCATAAAGAAGAGAGTGAAAAAATTGCTAGCTTTTTACCAATTACTTCCGAATTCAACCACTGTATTATTTGGCAAATTTTGTTTTAGTGTGGAGTGGGAAATTATCAAAATATAAGATGGGAATTAAGGTCCCGTTAATTTATTACTCAATTAAAAATGAACTGATTACAATTTTACATGTAATCTAACATTAGAACATTGGTGCAGTTTAAAGTACTGAAAAAACTGTGCAGTAGAATCAAAACGTATTATTCTCCATACTCCATGCATCATAACCTGCTTCTTTAGTCCCTTATGAAACTATTTTATCAGAAAAGAAATTATTGCAGTTACTTTTGATAACCCTTATAAATAATGCTGTAGAATTCTATTAAAAAACGATTGAACAACATAAAAAGTAAATGGTTTCCTTGAATGGGCAGCTGAAATTCTGCTTCGAAAAGTAATATAGACTGGGCAAATGGGTTAAGAATTCAATCAACTTTTTTTATGATAACTTCTAATTGAGCGATTCCATACCAACTCACCGGAAAAAAAAAAGTTGGTCGCACGACCGACTCGGATTTTTTTTTAATTTGGTACACAGATTGATGGTATAGAGGTATGAAAAAGCCCAAAATGAAAGTTACCGGCTCCACTTATTTCTCGAGATACGGGTCCTCGAAGCTTGTCCGGACCTTCAAAATACCAAAAAATTGATGTTTTTTAATAATTTTTTCTTAAAATTTCTACTCATGCAACATGAAAGTGTTTGATATCTACGCAAACTAGCTACTCCTGGCATTCAGAAAAAAAATATGACAATGTTTATAACGAAAAATGTTAAGGTACAGCACTCTTAGAAGTTGCCATGACAAAAATTTGATTTTCCCGATTTTGCTAAAATTGAGGAATTTATTCCAAAAAAAGGAAGACATAACCAAAGGTTTACTCATTTTCTGGTAGTGTATAGATGTTTACCATAAATGGTTACACAATGCATAACTTAGATTTCTCACTCCTTCTTGGAAATATTTTAGCTTAAAGATAAGCCATAAGGCAAAAAATGCGTTTTTGGACATCGTGGCAGCCATTTTTCTCATAAAGGGGGAGCAGTAGAAACTTATTTTTTTTTTTAACCCTCGTGGGTTCCTTGGGGTCATATGTGACCCCAATGCAATTTCTGTTTAATATATTATGTTAATCAACCATTTGTTTTTAATGGCATTTTGTGGCTTTTATTCTTCTAGTTTTCTATTTAAAATAATGCTATTATTGTGTTTTATTTTTCCCGAATTGCATTTTTTGCACATAAGACCCTTGAGGTCACTTCCTCAGAAGGCAAAAAAAAGAGGACGTTGCAACTTTTGTCCAAGAGAACTGGACAGAAAATGCATTGAAAAATGTCATAAGTGTTTGAAATTCACTTGCAAAAATCATGTTTTTTCAGGTCTGTAACAGATGTAAATAAATCTACAGTTATTGTAAGTTTTGCTCTAAAATTATAATTTTAATTCATAAACTAAATTTTACTTTAATTGTATCTTTTTATTTTTTGTTTTTTTAGCATTAAAAAGTGTGTGAACTTAAATAATGCATGTAACATTCAATAATTATAATGAATTAATTAAAGGAAGCATTGGGGTCGTTTATGACCCCAAGGGTCTTGAGTGTAACTGAAATGGGAGGGACCCACGAGGGTTAAACAAGCCACTGATATGTTAGCTATTCACAGGAAAAGAGTTTACTTTTGGTTAGTTCTTCCATTAAGAGATATCCTGCTGACAGTATATGCATGTTTTTCGCGACGACCATATGCTTTTGTTCCCCCTCTCATGGACTTAAAATTAATTAAACCAAAAAATAATGATATATTTATTATTAGCTGTATTATCTACCCAATATGTCATGAAATTTAATTTATTAAATCATTGAACAATAAATTAGATAATTGATGAAGACAAGAAAAAGTATTTCTCTGATGCCTGAGCATTATGCATTCATAATTATAAAGCACTAAATACTTTCTTGAGAAATTAATTAACATAAATGAGCTCTAAATATTTATATTATCTTGTGATTGGGATACTCCTGTTTTTAATTGAAGAATTTCTTGAATATCACATGAATATCAGGAAAATAAATGAGGTCTTTTCGTTTGATGTAGGATATTTTATGACAAATTTCATTTGATGGGCTACTAACTGAGCATGGTGATAAAGAGCTATTAATTTCAGCATCGAATTCCATTTTACATTATTAACAGTTAAATATTTACAAAATAATTAAATAAATAATTTAATATAAAGCCATGCTTGAAGAATTAAAATTAGTGCAACTAATTTATTCCCCATACTGATCTTTACAAAATTGACATGCGTTGAGCACTGATAAGAACTGACAAGAAAAAGTTGACTCACTAAAATATTAGTTCACTGATACTATAAAGCATACATTCTATTTTCTACAAAATAATACTGCAACAAAGAACAAGGGTATCCTCCTGTTTATAGCCATCAATCAGGAACATCCAATCACAAGATTGGATATTGCCTATGAGATAAATATTCGACGCTCCTTTATTTTAATTGATTTTTCAAGAAATTCTTTAGTACCTACCCCTTTATACCCTTGTTCTTTGTTGCAGTATTATTTTGTAGAAAATAGAATGTGCGCTTTATAGTATCTGTGAACTAGTATTTTAGTGAGTAAACTTATTCTTGTCAGTTCTTATCAGTGCTCGAGCTCGACACATGTCAGTTTTGTAAAGATCAGTATGGGAATAAATTAGTTGCACTAATTTTAATTCTTCAAGCATGGCTTTATATTAAATTATTTATTTAATTATTTTGTAAATATTTAACTGTTAATAAGGTAAAATGGAATTCGATGCTGAAATTAATAGCTCTTTATCACCATGCTCAGTTAGTAGCCCATCAAATGAAATTTGTCATAAAATATCCTACAGGGTCATTCCACGTCAAGTGATCCAAAATCTGAGAAAAATTTTACCTTACATTTTTGTATTTCTTTCACATTTGGCTCATCAATTGTACCCCTTGAGGTAATTAAAAGTCTCAATTTTTAGATTTTTATCTCTATTATTTTTTCATTTATGAGACTTTGAACTTTGGAAAAACCCTCGTTTTTCCACGGATAAGGGAAGATAAAAGGGATCATAACTCGGCACCAAATATAGATAGAACGATTTGATAAATGGCAATTTAAAGTACGTTAGTTGCCGCTTAATTTGATATACAACATGACTAATTTGATAAAAATTTTCTTTTCAAAAAATGAAATTTAAATTTCAAATTTAAATTTCTCGAAAAACATATAATGAATTTTTTTCAAAAAATTCTCAAAAATTCTTGTGTATTTTATATATGTTTGTACAAATTTTTAGATTGGGATCTCAATGGGATAATATTTTTTTGAATTTTTGAATAAAACTGTATGGGAAAAAAATGATATTTTTTAGATTCTATTTATTTAAATACTAAGTTGTCTGGCCTTGTGGTGGTCTAAAAAGTAGTAAATAAACATGAATATGTTTAAAGTAAGCTGGCATGAGCTTATAGATTTGTCAGGTTCATCCCCCCCCCCCTCCCTCCCCCGCACAACCACTCTTTTTTTTTTTCAAAACTGTTCAAAATGTTTTTTAAAAAAACTCTTTGATACAAAATGAATAGTAAACTTATTTAAAGTTGGTAAATGAGTTCCCTTATAACTAGACGAAGTATCCCCCTCCCCACCCAAATATACCATTCACACTATACTAAAATGACCTCCAACCTCGGGATTGAATTGAGGATTATTTTCACCCTAGGTATATATATTGTTTTTCAGACGAAGTGTTTCTTTTCGATCCGAACTTCAAAGTGTACTTCCATTCAATATCTGAAATTTAACTTTATGATTCATTTCATCTCCTGCCCCAGCACCAATCTTCAATTTTGAAGGGAGGAAATAAATGGGTCGCCCCAAGATCATAGCAAACAGCAAAATAGCACTGTTTCTCCTTGTTCTCATCGTTTTTTCTTTTCTTTTCGCACAAAACTGAAAATAAATCAGAATATAAGATTATGTGTCTGTGTCCCCATAACTATTTTTCCACATTATCTAGTTTGCAGCTGTTATTTAATTTTTTTAACTGTTTGTGTTCTTTTTCATTTCGTTGTAAAGGAAAGTAATGCAACAAGATATATCTATATCAATATATTAAACAAACACTGCTTTTTTGATCATAACCCCTCATGTTGTTCAACTTCTGAACAGATTGCTCCTCCCCTTTTCCTACCTTCGGGCTCCAAACTCTTATTTTTTTATCATCCCGCCTAACCCCATTTCAAAGCCTTAGTCTCTACTGATGTCTGGTAGTCTTTCAGTTTGTTCTGTTTGTTACTCTTTCCTATTAGCTCATGAAATTTGTCCAATAAGAGAAAGGAAAGGTAGTGATGGGGACTGACATATAACCTGATACTTTGATTTATTTTCAGTTTTGTGTTAAAATAATGGGAAAACATTATGAAAACAAGGGGAAACGGTGCTATTTTGCTGTTTGCTATGATCTTGGGGCGAACCGTTTCTTTTCTTCCTCCAAAATTGAAGATTGGTGCTGGGGGAGGGGATGAAATGAATCATAAGTTTAAATTCAGATATTGAATGGAAGTACACTTTGTGAAGGCCGGATTGAAAAAAGAAACACTTCGTCTGTGAAAAACAATATATACATGGGGGGAAATTAATCCTCAAATCTATCACCAGGTGAGACGTCATATTAGTGTAGCGTTAATGGTATATTTTGTTGGGGGAAGTGTTTTACTTTGTCTTGTTATAAGGAAACCCATTTACCAACTTTAAATAATTTTACTGTTCATTTTGTATCAAGAAGGTTTTTTTTTTAGCATTTGAAACAGTGTGGAGGAAAAAATGGTTGGGTCGGGAAGGAAGGGAGGGGGAGCTGACCAATTTGCAAGTTAATGCTAGCTCACTTACCTAGAGTAAAAATAATAGTCAATTCAATCCCCAGGTTAGATGTCATAATAGTACAGCGTTAATGGTATATTTGGGTGGAGGAGGGGATACTTCGTCTAGTTATAAGGAAACCCATTAACCAACTTTAAATAAGTTTACCATTCATTTTGTATCAAAGAGTTTTTTTAACATTTTGAACAGTTTTGAATTAAAAAAGAGTTGTTGTGCGGGGGAGGAAGGGGTAAGGGGGTGAACCTGACAAATCTATAAGCTCATGCCAGCTCACTTTAAACATATTCATGTTTGTTTACTACGTTTTAGACCATCACAAGCAAGATAACTTAGTATTTAACTAAATAGAATCTAAAAAATATCATTTTTTCCTATACAGTTTTATTCAAAAATTCAAAAAAATATGATCCCATTGAGATCCCAATCTAAAAATTTGTACAAACATAGATAAAATACACAAGAATTTTTGAGAATTTTTTGAAAAAAATTCATTATATGTTTTTTGAGAAATTTAAATTTCATTTTTTGAAAAAGAAAATTTTTATCAAATTAGTCATGTTGCATATCAGATTAAGCGGTAACTAACGTACTTTAAAATGCCTTTCACCAAATTGTTCTATCTGTATTTGGTGCCGAGTTATGGTCCCTTTTATGTTCCCTTATCCATGGAAAAAAGAGGGTTTTTCCAAAGTTCAGAGTCTCATAAATCAAAAAATAATAGAGATAAAAATCTAAAAATTGAGACTTTTGATTACCTCAAGGGGTACAATTGATGAGCCAAATTTGAAAGAAATACAAAAATGTAAGGTAAAAAACGTTGGATCACTTCACATGGAATGACCCTACATCAAACGAAAAGACCTCATTTATTTTCCTGATATTCATGTGATATTCAAGAAATTCTTCAATTAAAAACAGGAGTATCCCAATCACAAGATTGGGTATTGCTTATAATATAAATATTTAGAGCTCCTTTATGTTAATTAATTTCTCAAGAAAGTATTTAGTGCTTTATAATTATGAATGCATAATGCTCAGGCATCAGAGAAATACTTTTTCTTGTTTTCATCAATTATCTAAGTTATTGTTCAATGATTTAATAAATTAAATTTCATGACATATTGGGTAGATAATACAGCTAATAATAAATATATCATTATTTTTTGGTTTAATTAATTTTAAGCCTATGAGAGGGGGAACAAAAGCATATGGTCGTCGCGAAAAACATGCATATACTGTCAGCAGGATATCTCTTAATGGAAGAAATAACCAAAAGTAAACTCTTTTCCTGTGAATAGCTAACATATCAGTGGCTTGTTTTAAAAAAAAAAATTAAGTTTCTACTGCTCCCCCTTTATGAGAAAAATGGCTGCCAAGACGGCCAAAAACGCATTTTTTGCCTTATGGCTTATCTTTAAGCTAAAATATTTCCAAGAAGGAGTGAGAAACCCAAAAAATTTATTGCGTAGCAATTTACAGGGAGGACCTGTACACTACCAGAAAGTGAGAAAACCTTTGGTTTTGTTTGCCTTTTTTTGCAATAAATGCCTCAATTTTAGCAAAATCTGCAAAATCAAGCTTTTGTGGTGACAACTTCAAAGAGCCCTGTACCTTGGCAATTTTCATTATGAACGTTCTAGTATTTTTTTTTCGGAATGCCTGGAGTAACTAGTTTCCATAAATATCTAACACTTTTATTTTGCATGAGTACGATTTTTTATAAAAAAATGATTAAATAACATCACTTTTTTAGTATTTTGACGTGGCGGACAAACTTTGAGGGCATGTATCTCAGAAAATAAGTGGAGCAGGAACCTAACAATTTGGACTTTTCCATGCCTCTATATGATCAACATGTGTGCCAAATTAAAAGAAAATCCGAGTCGGTCGTGCGACCCCCATTCTGTGAGTTGGTATGGAATCACTCAATTGACAGACAATTTAATTAACGCAGAAATTGTCTGGAGTTTCTTTTTCAAAATTATGTAACTAAACGCATAATGAAAGGATTTTAAGCGCCTCAACAGATGTCGGGCAAAAATATTCATTTTGGTTTTTTAATCCTCCCTTTTAAGGACTTCTTATTTTTGATTTTCAGGAGCTAAAGGTATGCTATTGCAAAGTCACAAACTCTGTTTGGAGAAATGAAATGAAACATTCCATGCGATTTGAATTGCATGAGGCTTATCTATCCGTCCTGGAGGCTAGTTTTTTGTTAAATTTCTGAAAACCATAAACTGATTGGTTTTTTTGTTTTAATTACACTTGCCAATGTCCTCTCGGACATAAGGCGGCTTGCAGTCCAATACAACAATGAGAAAGTAGTAGAGTGGGAAAGCTCTTTGAAGATGACATCCTTGAGCACGTCAAGAACGGGGCAATCAAAAAGATTCTCCCGTCATTTGCCTAGTCCCTTCACATCCCTAGTAGCACAAAAAACCGATCGACATAGACACAATGCTGTTTCATTGGGACCAAGAAGTGAACATAACTCAGTCTCTGCTGGGAAAAGGTTATAGTCTGTAATTGACTGTATTGCAGCTTGAATGAAATCCATTGTTACAAAACGTGTTTGCTATGAAACAGTAATAATAATGATAATTTTGAATGAAGGCTTAACTAAATCAAACATGAAACTCATTAACGGGCCACGTACGTACTTTTATCGCTAGCTATTTGTAATTTTTTGAAATATAAATTAGCTGAAAAGTCATCTACTCTTATTAAAAACTAAATTAAATCTGTGTCTGCTTCTTTACCTTGAGCAAGACGAACTTGCTAAAACTTTCCTCATTATTTTGAAGGCGTGAAGCATTTTAATAATTCAAATGATTTTTTTGATGCAGGAAAAAAGTAAAGACGTGAAGCGCCTGTTAACGAGTCGCCTTGGCGGCAAGTAGTTTGTTAAAACTTTCTTTACTACTTTAAAGGTGCGAAGCGCCCGTGAAACACCGGGCCACGCCGCTAGCTGCTTGGGGCATTAGCAGGCCACGTACGTAGTATGTCTTGAAATCTTATGAAAATTGAATTATATCAAATAATATAACATCAGAATGAGGTAAAAGTTGGGTGGCAGGGGGACATTATGCATCAACATACTGCACGAAGCTAATCTAGCTGCCCTGGCAGTTAGTCGGTTTGGGGTCAAAATGTCGCGGCCGAAATGTCGCGGGCCAAAATGTCGCGGGCCAAAATGTCGCCGGTCCAAAATGTCGCCGAGCCAAAATGTCGCGGGCTTAAATGTCGCCGGGCCAAAATGTCGCCGGTCAAAAATGTCGCCGATCAAAAATGTCGCCGATCAAAAATGTCGCCGATCCAAAATGTCGCCGGTCCAAAATGTCGCCGGTCCAGAATGTCGCCGGTCAAAAATGTCGCCGGTCCAAAATAACGCCGGTCCAACATATATCCGTTCCAAAATGACGCTAAGTGTATAGTACAGATTTAATGTTTCCAGTAATTCACAAATTCAATGCAGCTTAATTATGTAGCTCAATTTTACTAATAAGCTTGTCACAATATGATAAATACACCTGTTTAGTAACTTTTTTTAAACGTAGCAGTTTAGAAAATTAGCTTAAGTTATTAACAAAAATGTAACTAAATTGATTTCTTCTAAAGCTTAAATTATTTCAGTACCAAAATAATGCCATAGTTTTTTCAGGGCTGTACTTAGGGCCCAGGGACGCTAAATTTCTTCGTTTTTTAATACGCTTTTACTAGTTTCACATGTAGGTTTTTTTGTTTGTTCGTTTGTATGTATGTAACTCTGAGTCAAAAATAAAATTCACGTTCTTTACAAACGTATAAAAGTAATATGTTTAATACCATTATTATTACTAAAGGCTAAACTATATTGCATGTTGATGTATAATAAGTGCATTTGACATTAATTCTGAGTTCGGCATCGATCGTCCACAAAATGCATATTATAAGTGCATGTAAACTTAGCGGATATTCAACAGTTTTCAAAAGCTTCTTTTGAATTTGATTTACTCTAAAAGCGTATTTTTTAGTTTTTTTAAACTATATTTAGGATTATTCCTTTTTTTTTCACACAAAGAAATTAAAGAATTAAATTTGCTGTAAAGGCTTTTTTTTTTTTTTTTTTTTGCAAAAACGGAATACCGTTTAATCACCGCGTAGCCGGCAATTTTCTTATAGAACATTTTCTTTAAGAGTTGTTTGGGGACGTTTGAAATCAAATTAATTCATGGAATTATTGCTTTCTTTGTAACAACTGAGTGGTGGAAGGGGAGGTGAAATGTCAAGAGAAAAAATGGTTTAAATACTGATTGTAACGAAGGTACAGAACCATGTCTGAGCTGATTAACGCCAGAAATGAATAAGCATCTCTCCCTTTAAGACCATTCTACAAACAAAATTTTGTATGGATACTTGCATTACTTCTTGATATACATCACTCACAAATAATGAAAAATAAAAAGTTCAATTGCTCTGCTTCCTCGATGATGTGGCGTATCTTCTGAAGGCTTCCTATGGGCCAATTTTTATTTTATTTCGTCTGAACCTTCTTCAGACATTAATCACGCTATGCTGAAAACGTTCCATTACATTCTTGCATGTAAAAACTTGGAAGAACTAGCGGCAAAAACCAATCAGTACTGAATCACATATTGGTTGGTACATGTATGTACCAAATTTCATTCTAATTCACGCACTAAGTTTTGTGGTAGAGTCGCCCCCAAAAAATGGGTCACGCAGATACACACTTACACATTTTCCCTTAAAAAAAATAAACGATAAAATTGAATTCAGCACACGTCAGAAAGTGTAAATTCTTCCAAATTGACAATTTTTCACTGATCCAATACTTTCTTTTACACATTTTATGAAGAAGAAAATAAAAAGACCTCTATTATTTAAATAATATAGACTTGCTTTCGATCATGTAAGAAATTTTAACAGAAACCAAGTTTCAAACATTGTACATCTGTCTTATTCATTTCACTGTTCTTCAACTTCTTTTTTAACACACAAATTTTCCTTTCGATATGAATTAAACTTGGCTTGGGCTGCTAATCCATTCGTTTTTAAGTTGGTAGATAGCGAGTTACGGTGAAATAAGCTATTGGGTCATTCCATGTCAAGTGTACGAGGCGTCCCCACTCGACCCCCTCCGATTTTGATGAAAATTTTTGTGGATGTACATATAAGACTTGCATGAAACCATACCAAATTATAGCTCTATAAGCCTTATGGTTTAGCCAATAAAAATTATTGAAAAAAGGCCTCTTTTTCGTGCCTTGAAAAAAATGCCCAAATCGTCAAGTTTGTGCTTTTATTGATCCCGACCTAAGACGATTATCAGGCTCAAACTTGGCGTTTCTGATCACTGTTTAGGGTAGAATAGCTTACTTGTGTAACAAAAGCTCCATACACTGTAGATTTTTTGCAACTTGCTGCCAAAGTTGGTAAAAAATCGTATTTTGGTAAATTTTGATCATACGTTATCAGCTTGTATCTGCTGAGAGAATGACTTTCTGAAGCTAATTCTTTCCTCGTTTGTAGCTAGATAGTTCATCCGAAAGGTGCGCAAGTGGCATCTCGATAGCTCAAATAATTGCTGAATTATGCGAGTTGAAATTCCAGTTGAATTTCTTTTTTCTCAATTTTGTCTCAATTTCAAAGGGCAATATCTCAAAAGGGTCATCTTGGATTTCAATTTTCTTTACATCATTGGAAAGAACACACTTTTCTTAACTAAAAAACGTTATTTTTATTTTTGAGACAAACCAGTTTCAAGGGATATTGCAGGTCAAAAATGCGTACGTCATTCAACGTGAAATCAAAGAAAAAAAGACATAGACCTCAAAAGTTGATGTCAATTTGTTCTATTAAAATTTACAGGAGCTATTGTACTTATGTTTTGATAAAAGAAAACCTTTTTTTAGATATTTTTGAACTTCAGTTTTTGTGTGCGCATCCGTAAAAACTCAAGAAATGGCAAAAAATAAAGTTTCGTTTTTAACAAAAATAATTATCTTCTTTTCGCTGCTATAAGAGCTTGAGTATTTTCCTATATGTTATTTTTAAGCTCTTGAAACAGAATTTCGGACAATATGTCACTTGGAAAGTTGTAGTTCATTAATGTTTCAAGGTCATAAAAAGCATTTTCCCATTTTTTATCAATTTTGTTTATGGGCAAATTGCAATCATAAGCTGAATATCTAGACACATTCTCGGCAGTATAATGAATGGATTTTCAATTAATACTTATCACATTTTCAATTACTATTGTTATCATTTATTTACACGGTGGAAATAATTGCAATATTCAACTCTATCAAAAACTTTCGTTATTGCATTTTAGAAAAATTGCTCTGCAGTCCTATTATACATATATTTTATCACGTACACACCATATTAACTGTTTTATTTATTATTTATCTCATTTATTAATTACTTTATGTTTTTTTTTTTTGAAAAAGGAAACAATGCTTTTTCTGAATTTAAAATATTAATGACACCTTGCCAAGTGACATATCATCCGAAACTCTGGTTCAAGAGCTTAAAAATAACACATAGGAAAAGACTCAAGCTCTTATAGCAGCGATAAGAATATAATTATTTTTGTTAAAAACGAAACTTTATTTTTTGCCATTTCTTGAGTTTTTACGGATGCGCGCACAAAAACTAAAGTTCAAAAACATCTAAAAAAGGTTTTTTTATCAGAACATAAGTACAATAGCTCCTGTAAATTTTAATAGAACAAATTGACATCAACTTTTGAGGTCTAATGTCTTTTTTTCTTTGATTTCACGTTGAATGACGTACACATATTTGACCTGCAATATCCCTTGAAACTGGTTTGTCTCAAAAATAAAAATAACGTTTTTTAGTTAACCCTACACTGCATAGCGTTGCCAATTGGATACATAGAATATTTTCCATTATGACCCAGCATAAGGTTACTCAAGCATAAAAAGCAAGTATTAGGTATCTTTAAAGCACATATAACCATCTATCCTCAAAATTAAATTTTTAAAAATGTTTTCTGATGTTTTCTTATTACATTAAAAAATATGTATAGTTCTTTCCAAAAAAAAAATTCATGCAGTGTAGGGTTAAGAAAAGTGTGTTCTTTCCAATGATGTAAAGAAAATTGAAATCCAAGATGACCCTTTTGAGATATTGCCCTTTGAAATTGAGACAAAATTGAGAAAAAAGAAATTTTACTGGAATTTCAACTCGCATAATTCAGCAATTATTTGAGCTATCGAGATGCCACTTGCGCACCTTTCGGATGAACTATCTAGCTACAAACGAGGAAAGAATTAGCTTCAGAAAGTCATTCTCTCAGCAGATACAAGCTGATAACGTATGGTCAAAATTTGCCAAATTACGATTTTTTACTAACTTTGGCAGCAAATTGCAAAAAATTTACAGTGTATGGAGCTTTTGTTACACAAGTAGGCTATTCTACCCTAAACAGTGATCAGAATCACCAAATTTGAGCCTAATAATCGTCCTAGGTCGCGAGCAATAAAAAGCACAAACTTGACGATTTGGTCATTTTTTTCAAGACACGAAAAAGGGGCCTTTTTTCAATAATTTTTATTGGCTAAACCATAAGGCTTATAGAGCTATAATTTGGTATGGTTTCATGCAAGTCTTATATGTACATCCAAAAAAATTTTCATCAAAATCGGAGGGGGTCGAGTGGGGATTTTCTCGAAATTTGGGACACTTGACATGGAATGACCCTATTGTAAATAAATAACGTACGCTTGTTTGAAAACTATTTGTTTCTTGGAAAGCGCTCGAAACAGTTACAAGCCGAAAGGGTAAATTTTTTTTAGTATTTTCAAAAATTTTAGTCCATACTATCGTTAACGCACACGTTCATCAACAGCAATTAGCAATTTTTTGCTAATTCGGTGTAAAAAAGCCTTTTCATATATTTTAATTTTTGATACTAACTGTATCAATATCGGACCTTCTACATTTTTGTCTGACGACATTTGAACTGGCGACATTTTGGCCCGCGACATTTTTGACCGGCGACATTTTGGACCGGCGATCTTTTTGACCTGCGACATTTTTGACCGGCGACATTTTTGACCGGCGACATTTTGGACACGCGACATTTTTGACCGGCGACATTTTGGACACGCGACATTTTGGACACGCGACATTTTTGACCGGCGACATTTTGGACAGACGACATTTTGGCCCGCGACATTTTGGTCCTTCGACATTTTTGCCCGCGACATTTTGGACCGCGACATTTGAAACCGGCGACATTTTGTCCAGCGACATTTTGAACCGCGACATTTTGGCCCGACGACATTTTGGACCGGCGACATTTTGACCAGCACATTTTGGCCCGGCGACATTTTGGACCGACGACATTTTGACCAGTGACATTTTGGTCCGCGACATTTTTTCCCGGTGACATTTTAGCCGCGACATTTTGGCCCGCGACATTTCGGCCGCGACATTTTGGGCGTATACCCAGCTAGTCATGATATTAAATGGAACAGGACTTAAAACTGAGCATTGAGGAAGGCCTTGCCTGGTTTGTCTGTTGTAGGCAAAAAGAGAATTTCCAGATTTGATTTTTATGAACCTCTGTGATAAGAAGTCACTAATCCATTTGAAGAGATGGCCCGAAACTTTCAAAAAAACTGATTAGTAGAATCATATTTTTTCTTTTTTTTAGTGAATAAACTGATTAGTAGAATCACCAAAAAAAAAAAGATGATTGTCAGTATGAAATCATAAAAGCTGAATTATTTTCATGAACATGACGAAAAATCGAACAAAAATTAGCAAGTAGGTAAATAATTAAAGTTATTGTTCACTCAAAAAAAAACTTGCAACCCCCCCCCCCCCCAGGAACTCCGCTGTAAATCCGCCAATGCGGAAGCCTCTGAAACCTTTATAAATCAGGAATGAAAATAGCTAAGAAAGAAAGTAACACAAGAACAGTTTGATACCTTGAACACCCACTTCAGCTATTAACAGATCAGGAGAAAACCTCGCTGATTCGGCAACTTTTCCATACTCATCTTCTTTTTCGCCATAAGGATAAGTAATATCAAACTTGACTAATGATGCTTTAAACTTTGAAATCATCTGAAATAAAATGCTATTGATAAAATAATATAAAACAGTTATAAATACAATTTGTGAATTGTTTTTGGAAAGTGATTGATTTAATTTTACCTCTGGATAAATTGCAATAAGATTTAAATCTCATCTTAAATTTAAACATTTCAATAAATTTGCGATCAAATTGATGACAATTCAAAGATGTTAATGTTTCTCTTAGATTTAACAAGAAGTTCTGTCAAGAACTAAACGAGCCTACTTTCCCGTACATCGACATCGGCATTCTCGCATCTGATCATTATTCTCTTGATTATCTGAGACTGAAAATTATGTCAAACATACCTTTTTAGCACTTAGAGCTAATTTCGAAAAGCAAAATATGCCCCTCTCATCAGATGAAATAGACACGTAAAAAGTAATTAACGAATAAATAAAGTTTTGTCGCACCTTTTAAAGAGTGTAACTGTTACAGTTCCTCCGTAGAAAAAATCCTCCATCGTTTTCAAAATAATAATAATAATAATAATAATTAAAAAATAAATAAATAAATAAAATTACAAAGATCATCAAAACACATTTTATCAAAGAAAGAAAAAAAAAAGAAAGAAAAAAAAAACTCGTCCGTTAATAAAATGTCTGGAATTTCACTTTGAATCCGTTGCCAGTTGGAAAATATAAATAAAGAATAAAAGGTTCTCGTGAATGAAAAATTTTTGTTACAAAAAAAATCGTCCGCAAAAATAATAATAATAATAATAACAAATAAAATAAAACAAATGAATAAATAAACAAAAAATCGTCTGCACGTTGTCATTTTTTTTTTCTTAGCCTGCATTTCCGCCATGTTCGCGGAGTCGGAGTCGAAATCAGAGTCCTCACAGAATATTACTCAGAAAAGTACTTTACAAACATTATTTATCAAAACCATTTTCTTACAAAGTTAGTTTGAAGGAAATCCGACTTTAAGTTCAGGATCAACATTCAACTTAAATTCCCCGTAGACGCTAATGTTAATTTTTTTTTTCTGAACGGTTCACTATTGAACGAAAAATGGTTTAAATCAAAAAGCGAAATATGGGAATGTATGGGAAAGCCTCTCCGAGGTCTTTCAAACTAAAAAAAGTTTATTCCATTCGGAGGGTTCACTCAAAAGTTAGCATCGCGGGACAGGTTGTTTGAACGGTTCAAAGTTGAACCAAAAATTGTTCAAATCGAAAAATAAAATATGGGAATGAGCTGTACTCGCCGATATCTTTCGAACAAAAAAAAGTTTATTCCATTCGGACGGTTCGCTCAAAAGTTATTAGGTGGGGAAAGGTTGCTTGAACGGTTCAATATTGAACCAAAAATGTTCAAATTGAAAATTTAAATACGGTAATAAAGTATTCTTGCCGAGATGCTTCGAACAAAAAAAAAGTTTGTTTAAATCGGACTGTTCATTCAAAAGTTATTAGGGGTGACAGCTTGTTTGAACGGTTCAATGTTGAACGAAACATTGTTCAAATCGAAAATGTAGATACGGGAATGAAGTATCCTTGAAAAGATCTTTCGAACAAAAAAAAGTTTGTTCAAATCGGACTGTTCATTCAAAAGTTAGCATCGCGGGACAGGTTGTTTGAACGGTTCAAAGTTGAACCAAAAATTGTTCAAATCGAAAAATCAAATATGGGAATGAGCTGTACTTGCCGAGATCTTTCCAATAAAAAAAAGTTTGTCCAAATCGGAATGTTCATTCAAAAGTTATTAGGGGGGGACAGACAGACAGACCGACCGACCGACCGACACACAAATTCTCCATCTCAATACCCTACTTTCAAATTTTTAATTTTTCGATATTCATTTTACCTTTTTATTTTTTTAACTTGGCGATATTTTTTGGACTTGGCGATATTTTTTTAACTTGGCGATATTTTTTGGACTTGGCGATATTTTTAGATGCATTAAGCTACTTTAATACTTTTTTCGTCTTTCTTTTATTTTTAATGGGAAAGTAGGCTAAAAAGGGCAGGACGCTTCCTCATAAAAGGGTACTCCTTCACTGAAAGGCCGTAATAATTTTGCACTAAAAACGCAGAAACTTTTGTAGTATAATCTGGAAGAGAGTCTAATGAGCGGAAAAAGAATTTGAACGCCATGCTGGAATAAATCTTAGTAGGGGGAATTACCAAGATCTAATCCCGTTGCACAAATGAATACTCATAACTCAAATTAACTTGCTTTATTTTCTACTTGGTGACAAATTCCTTGGCAAGCTCATATATGATATATTAAGCAACCAGTTTTGGAGTACAGCGACGAAAACAACTGCGAGGTGAGTAAAAGATGGTACTGCAAAAAACTCTCATTCACAGCTGAGCAGGTTAAATTGAACCCCAAGATAAAATTCTAGTTTCTTGGAATGAGGAATCTGCATGGGTCGGGTAATCGCGAACTGTTGATTAATTTCAATAGTCTATTACTTCAAACCCCCAAATATCAACTCGGTTTTTAAAAATCTGCTCAGGATTTTGCAAAATTACAGCTTAAAATCAGCTAAAAACGAAACTAAGTTCACGTGACACAAAAAGGGGAGGAGCTTGCTTCGACGTCAAGGTTCACTTTGAGTTGCGCTACGGCCCCAGCTAGAAAAAGTTTGCACAAAAAGTGAATAAAAGTCAAAATTGTGCACAAAAATCGAACTACTTTTGAATACTTCATAAAGTATACACTTCTTGTGCAAATTTTGTGCCCAAAAAGTGAATAACTTCTGTGCACTTTAAGAAGTATCCACTATTTGTGAAAATTTTGTGCACTTTTTATGCACACTAAAAAAGTGCACACTCTGTGTTGTCAAATATTGTGCTCTTTTTATGCACACAAATGACACAAAAAATGTGCACACTGTGTTGTCAAACATTGTGCACATTTATTGCACAAAATGATACAATTTTTAAAAAATGTGCACTTTTTATGCACAAAAATAATTGCCAAAAATATTTTTTCAAAGTTGTTCACTTTTCGCAAAAAATAAAATAAAATTGAATAAATAAACCTAGATTGTACAAAGAAAGATTTTTTATTTGCACCTAAGACTTAGTTACTATTTGGTATGTATTCCCTAGGCCGTGTAAAATTTATGATTTTTTTTAAATATAGAAAATGGATTTTTTTTTAGGAAAGTTTAATTTTTCTTCAAATAATGAGACTTTTCATTCAAAAAAAAAAAAAATCATAATGGAAACTATAAAACATTTATATATAAAAATAAATTTTCATGCAAATGCATAATGATTCAAATTGAATTTAAAATAGATGACATATAGTGTATGATACAGAAAAAGAGGGGGGGGGAGGGGACAAATTGAGTTGTGTGTAAAATAAAAAAAATTAAGTTACATTTTAAAAAAAGATTTCAACATTCAAATAAGATTTTTTTATTTGTTTCTCTTTTTCTTTACCAAAATCAGATTGAAATTTTAAAAAATCATAAAGAATAAATGAACAAATTTGGGTAAAAAATTAACTTTGAGAAATAAAGCTCAACTGCTCTTCATTTAGGCAGAGAGCAGATGCCGTAAATTTAGTGCTAATTTTGATTTGCCCTCCTTCCATACAACATGTACATGTTTATGTGAGAAAAAAAAATCGCAGAATACACAATTTATAACAGATCAAACTTTTTCATTTGATCAATTTTTTTTTTCTTTTCAACTATCCCCCCCCCCCCCCAAAAAAAAGAGAAAACAATAAGATTTAAAAAAAAACAAGAATTGATTGAAATGTTGAAGTTTCTATTTCACCACCATGTTGTAAAAATACGCGTTCAGCAAATCTGTCAATATATTTTTCTCTATGTCCACCATTTAGATTAGTTCCTGAATGTTTTTATGGAAAAAAGGTAAATATGCTGGTAAAAAGACAAATTTATAAGGGTAGCAAGGAATGTGCTGCAACCAAAACATTTTTGTTTTGTTTTTGAAAAAAAAAAGAATGTCAGAAATGATTAATGACATTTCGCAGCTACAATGCAAGTTAATTTACATAAAAGTACACCCAAAAATGCAATAATATACAGTTAATTTTGTGACTTTCTTATCACCAGCATAAGTTGCTAAATATGAGAGAAAGCAAGTATTTTTAATCATTTGGAAAAAAAAGTAAGAATAAAATAAACACATTTCTTAAATTATTCACTCCTAGTACAGAGTAAATGTATATTCTATAATTGGGTATTTTTTGATGCATCATATTTTTTCTTTTACTTGGAAACAATCATAGTTGATAAACTCCTAAAGAAAAAAAAAAACGACTAGTGGAAAATACTTTATCAAAATTCATATAAGATGTCTGACTGATTAATATCTATTATATCTGACAGTGTGGATGTTTTTTTTTTTTTTTTGTAACCTTCCTGGGCCTCTAGACATAAAATTCTTCAAATATTTCATGAATGGGCTAGATTTTTTTCTGCTTTACAAATTGATAAAAAAAGGAGTAAAAATGATATTTTATGAAATTATGTTTTAGTAAATATACCTAAAAAAAATCAAAATATTCATCGTAGTTTGTAAAGAAAAACACAACAAAATGCACGAAGTGACAAAAGATAAATGTGAGCAAAGAGAGAGTCCAGTGTTGTCATTATTCAAAGAAAACTTACCCACCAATTCTACATCTTGAAATTTTAACATTAAGATTATAGATAATTATTATTTATTCATTTGCAAAAATTTTTTTTATATGAACCGTTCAAAGTTAAGGATTGGTGAGAGGGTCCACCAAACCAGAAAATCATAATTCCCGAAATTTTTTTCTGAAGAATTTTCAACTAATCAAAACCTAAATTGAGAACACTTGGTAATAAAAAGTATGATGTAACAATAACTGAAAGCTATCTAAACTGGTGGAACATTATAATAATAATGTTATTATTTTAGTCAATTGCCATATTTAAAATGCAGTAGCAATATATCATTTAAAACAAAGGCTCTTTTGAATGTAAAAAGTTTTAGTAAGAAAAAAAAATCATTAAAAGAATAGAAAAAGCATTGCTAAATTTTTCAATCGAATAGGATTTGTCAATCAAGTAGGATAGTATTAAAGTAAGGAGTAAATGGCACACAAAACAAGAATACTGCTCAGCATAATTTATTAGTGGGATAACATATTTAGTATCATTTTCTGAAATTTGCACAGAAATATACTTATAAGCAATATCTTTTGGACTAATAATTAGCAAATTGTCACACAGTTCATCATCTCTAATGTAAAGTATGTCATAACACAAGTTTCCAAGAACATTATCTTTTTTTCTAAAATTCTTCGTAACAAGTTTTCGTACAATAAAAAAAACTTCAGTTTCGACAGTAATAATATCTTCTATTTCTACACATATCTTGTCACTTAATGCAACAAGATAATCCGCCTGACGGAATGGCTGGCAATAATTTTTTGTGCTGTATAAAGTTTTTAAATAAAGTGCTCTGCTGAAGCTAAGTACAGAGGCATCAGAATGTCCAGTTTCATTGAGTAAAGTTGCCTTTTCCCTTGGCAATTTCACACGTTTTCCATTGCCGAAAAGAATGCATCCATTCAAATTGAGAACCTTTTTTGTTAAAGTGTGGCCTTGTTGCATGTTTTCAACAAAGTTCTTTACATTACTATTTTGTATACTTTTGCCTTCTGCAATAAAGTTTTGTTCAAATACGAGGAAACTATTTGCAAAGAAATTGCTTTTGTCCCATGAAAATTCTTTTTTAGCTTTCCCAGGGAATCCTCAAAGGCAAAACAGGAATGTGCCCAAAGAGGTTCCCATGATTTCACCGCATTTGGTAAATGCAGAAGCAAATGAATATTATAAATATTAGGAACCCCAGCAGCAAACTTCTTGAAAGCAGTTTCGGCGTACACAATCTCTTCCTCACTAATATTCAGCCCAAGTAATATTTTTATGCCATAGACAAGCAACAACCAATGATTATAAACAGTAATGTCTAACATGTCTAATAATAAAATTGGTGATGCTAAGAGAAATGCTCTCCATTCTGATGCTTTCCAAAATTTAATGTCATTGGTGGTTCGTAGCTTCCGCGTCATTTCTGTAGGCTGTTTCAATTTTTTAATGCGAGAATTTAACACCAGAACATTTGCTTTACTCATGAGTAAATGCAATTCGATGTTCCAACCATAAGGTTGGTAATGTGCCGTGTGACACCCAAGAGCACAGAATGCATGTAGTCAGGTACGAAGCTATCAATGATGTTAAAATGTGGGTACAACTGTAATAGTTCTGAGGATCCTTTAACTCCGTTGATAGTCTTTTGCTTCCTGATTGACTGCTCTGCATATGCTATTGTGCTTGCAACAGTACGCAGAGCTACATTTTCGTTGAAATCATAAATATGGCAAAACCCTCTGCCCTTCACAACATGCATACCTTTATGCTCGCAAAAGCCGCAACCAAACTTGCCGTTATACTGTATGAAATTCTGGACTAAAGCCCTGGCAGGAGCATCACATGTACATAATATGGAATACACTTTTGTATTGATGGTAGCGCCCAGCTTGTCGACCCAATTGATGCCATTACTGGCCAGATTCATCATCTCCATCACAAAGGGTTTTAGGAAACAGTCATTTATTGCAGGCTTGTCTCGTCCGAACCACAATCCACAAACGATAATGTTTTCTCTTCTTTTTGCAGGAGGCAGTTCGTTAATAGCGCACTGTATCGGCCATATATTGTACTAGGCCTTCTTATGCATGGGAATGCCGTCTATGTTGAATTGGAGTGAGATATTGTTCAAGTCCTTTAAACCTGGTACCGACGAATAACGATTCCCGTCGATGACATCTCTATATTTTCCATCATATGTACAATTTAAATCGGTTTTATATTTTAAAATCTCCGACATTATATCGTTGTTTGTCAGTTTAAACTTTAATTGTTCCAATATGGGCATATATAAAAAATATTGTCCTGATTTCATACTTGAATTCATGTCAAAAGCTTCTTTACATGAGAAACATTCATCCGGCTTCTTTACATCCGACATTTTGCAGAGATATATCTTGCACTTCGAGCAATACAGATGAACTTCACAAGTTTTGTCGAAGGCGGAAATAATCTTGCTGGAAAAAATGTGAAGTGAAGATGGCACACTGCATGCTGGTGGTAACAGAAGTTGTAGAAGTTGCAGAAATGCTTGTATGCATGTTTTCGACAGATTAAATCTGACAATAAATGACAGAATTAAAATGAAAGCTTCAATATTCGTAACTTTTGCAGCAGGAAACAGAGGTTCATCGGGATTTTCCAGATGAATGCCTGGTTTATCACCTTTATCCTCCGAGGTTTGAAATTCATCCTCGGATGACGAATCAGAGCTGGAACTGCAGAATGTTGAGTCATCATCTGTGCGACTGGATTCAAAATCTGCTCCAGGATCTTCTTCGGATTCAATATCTGCTCCAGGATCTTCTTCGGATTCAATATCTGCTCCAGGATCTTCTTCGGATTCAATATCTGCTCCAGGATCTTCTTCGGATTCAAAATCTGCTCCAGGTTCTTCTTCCGGGTTAACTGATGGTTGACTGCAGTCAGCATCCATTTCATGTTTCGCTTCCTTGCGTCGGCGAACCAAAGTTCTTTTGGGAATAGCCTCATCTGTACACAAATATCGGTTGTACCGAACTTTTTTTCTGGGCGCATGGGCATCAGACATTGTTCGAAGAATCTTTATCCAAGTGTAATTTAAAAGAGCAACAAACTAAAAAAAGTAACAATAACAAAGTTTAAAAAGTAACAAAACAAAGATGAAAAAGTAAACAAAATAAAAGAAAATAATCTGACGAATCTGATAGCGAGGAGAGCGAGCGAAAATATCCGAAGATGAAAAGAAGTAATCAAACTCGGTGACGCCACTGCAAAAGTTTTAAAAGTGAAATGGTGTAAAAATAATATTTTAAGAATGCAACTAAAATATTAAAAGATCGCCTATGCAATTCATAAAAATGTAATTCAATCCGAAAATATTTATTTCTAGGCAAAAACTGTTCTGTTGAAATGATGTCTTAAGTGTAAGTGAAATAATAAATATTTTAGGAATACAATTAAAGAACCAAAATACAGATCAAAAAAGAACATTAAAGAGTATTTAAGCCAGAAAAATATTTATTTTCAGGTAATAACTTTTGTTGAGTCAAGTGCGTATGTGGGTGGGGGTTTCAGTTGGACTAGAGTCCTATATGAATACGTTTCAACAATGTGTGTAATAAAACATTCAAAAAATAGTAAACAAGTGAAAATATTTCTTCAATCAGGTACAATTACAAATTTGAAGTGATCCGGAATATATTAATTATGGTAAAAGAAGAATTTCAAAATGTCTTTTTTTTTTTATTAAACGATTGAAACAAGCTACATGTGCCGTGCGTTTAGCGCTGTCGTTACTATTTGCATAATTTTCGCTTATTAAAATGAATTTGAACAAGCTTTTTATTCTTGTGAAATTTGTGGACGACGAAAAATATGACGTGTTGCGATTGAAGAAGTCAGTAAGTTTGGAGCAGGGCACGCAAATCTCAGCCTGGGATCGCAACATGATTGTGGATATTCTGTGGAACGACGGCCAGACGGAAAATTATCCAATTTGGAGGTAAGAGCTCTTTTTAGTTTTATTTTTAAAAAAATTCCAGAGTAGGGTGTTTACTTTGCTTATCCTGCTCATGATTTAAAAGTTAAAATGTAGGTTTCAAAGGCAGCGTAAATACATGTTACCGGCCATTAAGTGAGATATGCTGCTGTGAGGAAATGACTTTAAAAAAAAAAATTCTTTGAACCATTCTTTTTTGTAAATTTTTTAGCATTCAGTCCAGAATGTACAAACTCATAGCTTAGTATGAAATAATTATTACTTGAGAATATTAAGCAGTAAATTGCCGGACTTGAAGCAACACTCCATGGCAGTTTGTTGGCACTCTCAGATTCAACGAGAAGACATCTGCCTCCATCTGGGGCTTATCTCTTTCGTAAAAATCTTTTGTATGCGTTGAAGAAAATAAAAAATGTGTTTTTGATTTTCTTGTATGGAATTTCTTCCAGAATGCAAAAAAGAAATGGAGGCCTTGATTGACAAACTGGCAGAGGGCCAAATTACGTTATGCGACATCCCAAAATTACAAGAAGCATTGGAGAGCGAAGCCACTGAAAATTCGACTGTCTCACTTAAGATTTTTTTTTCTTTCAGCTAACATTTTTGCTATGTTGTTAAAATTTTATTGAAATGTTTAAGAAAAGGGATAGATGCACATGTAGTGTCACAAACAAGTTTTTGAAGTAATCGGAAGTATAGAATTTTAACACTTGCTTTATTAAGGTTTTTACTAATTTGCTAATAGTCTAAGATCCCACCGCAGTTTATCTACACTCATAGCGTACACTCATCACGTATATGTCAAATTAAAGCTGATTTTTTTCTGAACGTGATGCACTATGTCCGCCTATGTAAAAGTGCCCGAAACCTATAGGCAGCCTGGCCTAAACAGGTCACATGAATGTAGTATTTCTACACTCATAGCGTACACTCATGATTCATATATCAAATTGAAGCTAATTTTTTTCTGGACGTGGTGCACTAAGGCTGCCTATGGAAAAGTGGCCGCAACCTCTAGGCAGCCTGGCCTGAAGTTTAGGGTCCAAAATTTCAAATGGTTATAAAAGACGGAAAAATCGGTCGATTCTTTTGCTTTTTTTACTAAAATTATTCTTAATGTGAGTACTTTTTTGAAAAAAATTGATGAACTTAAATTTCAAAAATTGCCGATAGGGGGCGCTTTAGACTTTGCAGCTGAAAACAACTACTTTTTCTAGTTTTTTTTCGTATTTTCGTAATTGATTCGAAAAGTTCAAACTCTAACTTAAATTTTGAGCCCAAAATATCAACTAATTTCCAGTTTTTAGCAATATTCGGACCAAACGTCAAAAAATGTGTTTTTCTGCTTTTTAACTTGTCCTTTCATGTAAAAAAGATTATTAAAATCATATGGCGATACTAATAATGTGAAAATAAAATTAAATGCACACTTTCGGAGTTGTAAAATACAAAATTTCTGGGTAAAAACAATGTTGGAAAAAATTAATTTTTTCTTTTTTTAGTTACAAAAGGGTTCATCTGATTTAATTTTAATATTATCAGGTGATTTTAATAATTTTTTTACATGAAAAAACTAGTTGAAAAGCAGAAAAACACAATTTTTGACGTTTGGTCCGAGTATTGCTAAAAACCGGAAATTAGTTGATATTTTGGGCTCAAAGTTTAAGTTAGAGTTTTAACTCTTTGAATCAAGTACGAAAATATGAAAACAAACGGTAAAAAGTAGTTGTTTTTAGCTCCAAAGTCTAAAGCGCCCCCTATCTGCAATTTTTGAAATTTAAGTTCATCAATTTTTTTCAAAAAAGTACTCACATTAAGAATAATTTTAGTAAAAAAAGCAAAAGAATCGACCGATTTTTCCGTCTTTTATAACCATTTGAAATTTTGGACCCTAAACTTCAGGCCAGGCTGCCTAGAGGTTGCGGCCACTTTTACATAGGCAGCCTTAGTGCACCACGATCAGAAAAAAATTAGCTTCAATTTGATATATGAGTCAGTCATGAGTGTACGCTATGAGTGTAGAAATACTACATTCATGTGACCTGTTTAGGCCAGGCTGCCTATAGGTTTCGGGCACTTTTACATAGGCGGACATAGTGCATCACGTTCAGAAAAAAATCAGCTTTAATTTGAAATATACGTCATGAGTGTACGCTATGAGTGTAGATAAACTGCGGTGGGATCTTAGACTATAACAGGAATTATGAAAGGGCTTGTGCATTGATGAAGATTTTTGTAATTGTTGTCTTCGTTCTTAATCTATGTTTACAATTTAAATTTTGCTTTGCAATTTTCTGCTACCTTATTATATGCATTCTTTCAAATAAGTGTGTGTTTGCGCGTGATCAATCAAACGGGAAATTCTCAAACCCAGTTTGGCGTTTAGCTCTCTTGATAAACTTCAATATTTACTGCAGTTGAAGTCTAAATTACTAGACAGACAGACAGTATAACAGGGACCGTGCTAACAGTCTTAGCCAAATTTCAAAAGTTTTAGTCAAAGAATTGAAATTATTTTTCTTCCGTAATATAATACATATAATTTTTCTCCCCCAGTGAAGATTTCTGAGAATTTTCGTTCGCCAACACTTTAGCCACATCAGAATTTTAATCAGTTCTAGTTCTGCGATCTTTCTAATTTACTTTGTTTACTGTACTAACTTGCTGAGTTTACAAGGCTTAAATGTCTTATTGTTGCTCTGAGATGACGAGACGGAAAAAATTGTTTACTTCAGTGTTAAACTAAATGAAAATACAGTCGAACCTCGTTAAAACAAACTCCAAAGAACTGTTAAAATTAATTTGTCTGAACCATTGCTATAGTCCGTTACTTTAAAATTGGCGTATCAAGGTCAGAAATTTTGCTTCATCTCCATAAAAATCGTACGAGAGAAAACAGCTCAGCTCTTTTTTTTTTTTTTTCTGTACTGCTGTTAAGCAGGGCTGCGGAGTCGGAGTCGGACTGATTTTGGACCAAAGGAGTCGGAGTCGCGGTAAAACATGTCGACTCCGACCACCTCCGATGTGGATGAAATTTTATGGAAGTGAAAACATATCTTTGAAACTAACAGATACAAATTTTCAGCCTCCAATATCCTAATCTTAAGCATCTAGGATCAGTAAAAAGGGCTTCAAAATGGCAGGTCTGCTTTGTGAAACGAATTGCTATGTTTGGGTTTATGCAAGTGAATTAAAAATATTTGCAGCAAAAGTGCAATGTGTTAAAATAAAGTCAGGCCATTTAACAAGAAAAGGATTAGTTTTGTACGGAGTCAAATGACAAGAGCGGCACTTGTCTTTTGCTCTGGAGAAAATGAACTTTTTAGGAGGTCACAGTGACCTCCGAGAATTGAGATAAATGTGGTGAAATTAGTTGCGAGAATTCTTGAGAAAATTGAACTTTTTGAGAGGTCACAATGACCTTCCATGACCTCCAACTGGGAAACACCAGCTTGCTACCCCCCCCTAAAGTGAGTCCTGGTTACGACCCTGAATAAAAATGAAACTTTTAAAAATGTACTTAATATTTCAACCTTTGTTTAGGGTTTTTCCCTCTTCACATTTGGGTAAAAAAAAAATAAACAATAAAAAAATGCAGGAGTCGGGAGTCGGAGTCGAAAGTTTTAAAATCCCGGAGTCGGAGTCGACCATTTTTTCTTCGACTCCGCAGCCCTGCTGTTAAGGCGTTTCCTTTAATTTAGCATTGTCGAATTAGGCTTACGCTTTAATTTCTACCCTCACAAATGGGTTATTTCTTAATATTTTCTCAAAATCTTATGCAAATAGTTCATTTTATCAAGACCAATTTTAGCAGAAATCCACCTTATTTTAAACCTTTGGCACCCCGCTCGGTATGGCATGCGACATAAATTTAAGTATGTGTTAAAAGTACATTTTAACAAATTTCTGAATGCTTCTCTCTCATTCAACAAAAGTTTTAGTACTGAATATCTTAAGTTAAACTTTTATTGAATTATTTACAAAAAAAGGGTGAATGTATTTCTATAAATAAATTTTAAAACTAACTAGAAGTGTAGAATTTTAATACAGTCCACACACTCCTTATAGCAACCAAAGGAGAAAGTCTCAACCCTATTCCCTTAATAAAGTACACCGCACTGTTCTATAAAGAATATTAAGCAAAAACTAAATTTAATTTTACTAAAAAATTATTTGTTTGCACCCAAGACCCTCGCGGATAATCAAGAGTAGTCGTAGATACCTTTTCTGGTACCAGTGTGGATACCTTTTCTGGGTTTTTTTCCCTTTCTTTCTCAAGCAACTAAAACGGAAAATTCGTTGAACTCTTATTTTTACACTGCATTTTTTTAATACAGTTTGTATTTCTACATGATTTAAAATTTATATCTCTGCTACAGGAAACAGAAACTGGACTTCCTTGCGAATTTAAAAAGCAAGGTATCAGAAGTAGTAAAAGCAGATAAGGAGTGTCCGGATTGCGTGAAACTCAAGCTTGAGGTCTATGATTTGAAAGCAGAAAACAAGCAGCAGGAGGCCATCATCAATGAAAAAGCCAAAAGAATGTAATATTTGGAGGGCAGAGTTGCTAAATTTAAAAGAAAATACAAAAATTTGAAAGGGGGAAAAGAATCGACAACTTATTCAGTTGAAGAAACCTATATTGGTTCAATAAAGGTTCCCACGAAGAAACTGAACATGTGCCGCACTTCGGGGTACCCCAAATTTGTTGGGGACCTCTTGGAAGTTGTGTTTGGGCGAGAGGTTCTCGCCAATAGTGTGATTAAAGGGGTCAAAGGGGGTTCGAAAAAAACCAACGTCCTCGATCCCGAAATGTTGAAAGACATACAGTTGTATGTTAGCAACAAATTCAATATCGATCAATCGATTGTTCGTGCTGCAATACGCAGGAAATTAAACATTGTAAACAGACTGCCTAAACAGGAGTAAGTACAGCCTTTTTAACATTTTTGGATTTTTTTAATGCATTAATTATATGTTTTTTCAGATCGATATTGAATTTGTTTCTAACAGATAACTGTTTGGAGCTTAAAAAATGAAATTTTTAATTGTTAAGGTCTCACACTCTAGAACGGTTCCTTTCATGGAGAAAATGATGTTTTAGAAGTTTCAGCAAAATATATTAAAATTTAGAGGTAGCTCAATGCGGTTTAAAATTGTACGTAAATAGCAGAAAACAAAAAACCAAGTTTAACAACATTTACCTTAAGTTGCTCTAAAAGACGTAGATTAACTAAGAAAATATTCAATTAACATGCAATTGGTGTAAAAATAATGAAATATAAAATATTGTCAAGCTATAAGTGCACAGGCAAGAATATGTAGATAATAGTCCCAAAAGGCCCTTTTGAATTATTTACATATTCTCCTCTGTGTACATATAGTATACAATATTTCATATTTCATTATTTTTACACCAATTGCATGTTAATTTAATATTTTCTTAGTTTATCTACGTCTTTTAGAGCAACTTAAGGTAAAATGTTGTTAAATTTGGTTTTTTCAGTTTTCTGCTATTTACGTACAATTTTGAACTTCAAGGTCACTGAGCCACCTCTAAATTTCAATATATTTTGTTGAAACTTCTCACACATCATTTTCTCCATAAAAGGAACCGTTCTAGAGGGTGATACCGTAACAATTAAAAATTTCATTTTTTAAGCTCCATCATAATAGACAGGCCTATGAACAAGTCTTTTCCAACTATTTGTCTTTTTTTTTTAAAGTATAAGTATCTATTTTCATTTTTAGTTTTTAAAATCACTTTTTTTTTTTGTACAAAATTCTTACTTTTGACAATTATTGAAATGTATTTGATTTTAGTGCTCCGAAGTATGTTTAACCAATGTACCAGGTATGTCGGATTTTAGCTGGGCTAGCTTTTTTTGCTTCAAACTGCTTTAAAAAAGCTGGCTTTTTAAAAAAAACATTTTTTTGTCTTATTTTTATTTTAATTTAATCAAAATGAAAAATATCTTAATATCATTAAATGTAATTACTACTGTATTACCCAATTCCTTGAAACAAGATTAAAACTTAGATAATTGTTAAATAACATTGTACCATACAGAAATAGAAAAGCAAAAACTTTTATAAATGAATTTCAGTCCAAATAGTCGAAAGATTTCATGATACTGCTCCTGCTATTACCAATCACAGGGATGAGAATTTTCCTGCTTTTGGCAGAATTCCGGCTTTTTAGTTTGTTTTGTAAAGTTTTCCCCCTTTTTTCACTTAGCCCTGCCTCAGAGCAATCCTATATTTCTTAGGAATAATATTTATTTATTTTTTTTTTGAAAATATTTCTGGAAGCGTTTCCTCATTTCTCCCCTCTTCTTTCACCGCAATTTCCACCATCAACATATAAGATGCCAACTTAGAAGCATGTGCATCGCCGAAAATGATGTGCCTTGTTTGAGATTTCAATCGTTTCACATCCTGAAAGTACATCGATTATTTCGAAAGTTTCGAGGTATTTTATTGCAAACCACTGTAGATCGACTTATTTTATTAATTTAGTAATTTATTTATTTATTAACATTATTTTAGTTTCTCGCTCATACCATGTAAAATTAACGAAAAGAAATCACTTTTTGGCACCTAGGCATGCATCTTAGTAAAATTTTGCATGTTTGCTTATTCTCATAAAAGAAAGCTTTCAAGTATAATTGATTTTTTTCATTGTATATTTAAACTCTATAAATCAGACACTTTTTTGTTGAACTTTGGAGTATCTGTTCTGGAAACTTTTTTTTTGATGCATTTTCAGAGATCATCCTTGCAGCTTGTCTTTGCTGTGAAATTTTGTATTTCCTCCTTTTTGCCCTTGGACTACTCTCATCCCTGCAATCATTTGGTTGAGTCTTTAAATAACAATACACTTTCTGTCTGATTTCAACCAGGCCAAAAAAAAAGCCTACCTTTATGACTACCTGACCTTGTGACTTAACCTACCTTTAAAAGGCTGGTTTTTATTTTGAAAACTGGCTTTTCGTAGTCTTTTTTTTTTTCTCTTTTTTCAAAAAATATTGGAATAAGAGTTACATTTATATTTGCAATATAGTTAAGTTTTTATCATTATCTGAAATAACATGAACTAAGTAATTAATTATGATAAACTGAGACTGATTCTACTTTGAAAAGAAAAAATAGCATAAAAATCACATGTTATAGTGGAATTGCCCTATTGTTTTACTCTTTTAATGACTCATTTGTAAAATTGATCTGTTTGCATCTGATATAAGAATTAATTTTTCTCACTTTTAATGTTTTGCTGCATTTTGTTAAATTACGAATTTATAAATTCATTTCTCATTTTTGATTGAATCTTTAATTGAAATTTCCAGACTATCTTACAATTGAAGGGTTGAGTATCGAAAGTTAAAATAAAAATTGCTGGTTTTCTTTCTTCCTTTTTTTGAAGTATTTTTGGGTAATTACTAATTATGTAAAGAATAGACTTGTTCAATTGCAACTCAAAACTTTTACTAAAATTTTTTTTATTTGCCATTTCCATATCAAATAATATTATGCATAAATTTTCAAAATTGAAATACAATATATGTTACTTTTTGTATACGGCAATGGGTATTGAGTTTTTTAAAACAATGTTTACCATATCTTTTCAAATTCAAATAAAATTTTATGCCCTTTGAACATAAAATTTCAAAAGTTAAATGCTGAATCTCTAGCTTTATTTTATTTGTGCTTCAGTTGTTTGAAGTTTTTTTTAAACTGGCAAATTAATATGCAGTATCGAATGTTTATTTGTATATTTTTTACTGCAAAATACTGTTTAGATTCTTTTGAATACGCTTGAATAAATGTAAAATATTTTACTCTCTTCTGTTGCATTTATGATCCATTTAAGCAATATATTCTAGCTGGTTTGAATCGCTCACTCCTTTCAAGAATGGCATAATACGTCAATGTGGAGTTATGCATGCTATTATAGATGAATGCCATGAATGAGTCCTATTGCACATAAAAGGTGCACTTTTTGTGCACAATTATGGTTTCACAGTTCAGTTTGCACTTTTTTTGCACAAAATCTGGGCATATTTGGCACCTCTGTTTGTGCATAAAATGTGCACTTTTTGTGCACAGTTCAGTTTGCACTTTTTGTGCACAAAATCTGGGCATATTTGGCACCTCTGTGCACGATTCAAGTTTGCACTTTTTTTACACAGTTCAGTTTGCACATTTTGTGCACAAACAGAGGTGCCAAATATGCCCAGATTTTGTGCACTTTTTTTTGCACATTTTGTGCACTTTTTTTCTAGCTGGGTATGTCAGATCTGCTAAAACTTAAAGCATATGATAATAATTTATGTATGTGTGTATAGTAATTTTTGAGTTTATACTAATAGTGAAAACGAATCACAGCACTTCTTATTGCAATTACATCAAAAAACGATAAATCGTTACTGAAGGAATTATTGAATTTACATATTACTAGCTAGCAGTGGCTGGAAATATTCGAAAAAGTAAATACTGTGAGGTATTTTTAGAGGCTCTCCAATGGGAAGTCAAAGGAGGTCACTGTGACTTCCAGAAAAATTTCATATTCGGAAATTTTTTCTGAAGATTCAGCAACTTTAGAAACAATACTGCAACATACAAATTTTCTATTTATTTTTATTTTTTTACACGTGGGCTTGATCGTATTTATCATTCGGAAAAATTGGGAAATTCCTTTGGCAAATTAAGAACATCTTCTTGAGAAGTATAAGATACTCATGGGCACTGGAACTTAAATTTTTACAGAATACGATCAAGCACACGTGAGAAAAATATATCTGCAATAGTTTCCAAATTTGCCGAATCGTCAGCAAAATTTTTCAATCATGAAATTTTTCGGGAGGCCACTGTGACCTCCCACTAGAATACATCTGAAGATACCTCACCGAATTTACTTTTTCCAATATTTCAAAGCTAGTAATATGTGCATTCAATAAATAGTCTCAGGATTTCACGTGTTTTGAGTTAATTGCAATTAAAAAACTAAAAATTATATAAAATTTAGACAAAATTAAGTGTTTTTAGTCTTTTTCTCTTTCCCTATACAAATTTAAATATATCATTACTATATACTTAGAGTTTCAGCAGATCTGACCTACTTGATGGACACATTTTACTATGAGAAAAAAGCATTAAAATGAGCTACAAAAAAAATATTTTCTTAAAAACGAGACGAGACCCCACGCAACTTTCTTTTTTACGGTATTCTACGCATCTGTATGTTCCATAATCCATAAAAGCTTTTTTTTCCCTACAGTTGCTGTTTTGAGTTAAATGCGATCAAAAAACCGCAAATTTTGAAAAATGTCTAAGTCTTTTTCTCTTCAAAGCAAGGAGATATTAAAAAATTTTCGTACCACATATTCTCTTCATAGTATAAATTTTCAGTATATGTTAAAAAATTTGGGGGGGGGGGGGGTGCTTTTAGGGGGGAAATAACGCAGCTCAAAGTCGAGCGAAAATGGTCTAAAAACCATACTTTGCGGCCCCTTAACTAAAGAAAGCAACAGACCCCAACCCAAATAACTATGGGGTCCTCATAACTACACACTGTACAATCAATAGATGTTAACATAACCATGGGGTGTTCTTTCTGTAAAAAACTACAGCGCACTGAAATACGTCTTTCAGCCGTTTTACCAAAAAAGCGCTGCGTAACATCAAATTTTGGGAATTTTTACCGAGGGAACAAAATTTTTTCGGGGGCAACAAACTTCAGAATGTTCATTTCTCATGACCTACTTTGACATATAAAAAAATGAGGAAAACCAAAAATGGTCACTGCCAAAATTTCCCTTTTTTGTTCGATTTTCAAAATAATAGCTGGTCAGGGAAGAAGCTGCACCTGCTGCGATGCAAGGAAGGATTGAACAGAACTAGCGACATGAGGGAGGACACTATCCTGCTGAAATCAGCGACAGGCAATCCTTGAAGGAAAGGGACAGCTTGGAGCTCTAGAGCTTCACTGATGTTCCTGTTGCTGTTCAGGTTACCTACAATTCGTAGCAAGTGAGATAGTCCGTGATATGATATGGCACCCCAGTCCATGACTCCAGGTGTTCGTCCACTGTGACGTTCGATAATGCACTCTGGAAGGTGGCGTTCACCGGCATAGCGTAGGACGCGAATGCGGCCATCAGGTACCAAATAAAGCGGGATTCGTCAGAAAACACAACATACTGCCAATCAGCACGCCAGTCCTTATGCTGATTGGCCCATTGTAGCGGCAGGCGGCGATGTTTTAGCGTGAGGGGGATCCTGTATAAAAAGTCCTTGCGCGCAGTCCACGCTGCAGCAGAAGTCTATAAATTGATGAAGCACACAATGAAACACCTGTAGCTGTTGACCACTGTGCTGCCAGTTGTCTAGAAGAAGCTGTAAGGTCCGTCAGCACTCAGGTGTCTATCATCACGCGCTTACATCACATTTTGGGGTCCACTCCCGGATTTCCGAGTTGTCCGACACTCGTCCGTCCACTGCTTCCAAACACGCATCACTGTGCTACTGTTACGCTGCACACGAGCGGCTACTTCACAATAAGATAATTCAGATTCACGAAGGCCGATGGTCCTCCCCCGATCAAACTCCGTAATTTGTTGAAACCTCGCTCTTTTTCGTCGAAGAGGCAGAAGCAACGTCTCAGCTAACGTTTATCACAAGCAGATAACCACCTATAACCATACTTGCCTCGCTGCAGCCGTCTATTTATTCGGATAAATCCGGCGTTTAGAGGGCTCTGCTCACGTACCCATGCGCTACGAGTCAAAAATTCTAATCATTTATTTGCATATCATACCCTACTTTGCGTTTGCTGAAAATTTCAGCCTATTCGCACAAGTCCTTCATGGTGTTGCAATTTTCAAACATGAGTTTATATTTCAAAAATTTCCCCCCGGACACCCGACCTAAATTTTTTTTAAGCACAAATATGCGTCTCATACCAGTTTTTTGAGAAAGATTTTATATATTTGTCATTTAATGTAAATTCGTTAGCGTAGAATTTCATTATATGGCACTGCTTTTACACTTTAAATAAAATTATATTTTCGTACGACATAGATAATAATAAGTTGTTTATGGATGTTGCATGGATTTCATTTTGTACGAAAACTTTTTTTTTTCTTTTTCGTTATTTTATTTTTTATTTGTTTATTTTTTTGCGGTTGGTGAATTTTTTTTTTTGGGTGTGTGTTTGTGGTTTGTGTGTGCCCCCCCCCCCACACACACACAATGTCCCCACGAATTACCGCCCTGGGTGACACCTTTGCTAACTACGCCAATGCTATAGGTTAGATTGAGATTTAAATAGCTTATGTTCCCCTGTCTTGCTTCGCATGCAAAAATTTAACCCATTAACGTGTTTCATTTAGATAAATTTAAACAACTGAGTCACGTCCCTTATGAGCCAGGACCAGCCATAACAACTGTAGGGTCAATTGGAGAATTATCACGGGCCCTCTTTACGGAAAGCTTACATTTAATTTGAGACTTATTTTCAAAAAATTTACTAAAATAAGGCATTGCAGACAACTTTCCTAGTTTTTTATGAGCTTTAATAATTTTGACAAAAAATCAGAAAAAAAACAAAATACATAATTAAAACATATAGTTTTGTATTTCTGTTCCAAAAACTAAAAAAAAAGAAAAAACATAGGGCACAAAACATATTTTAAACCTACAGCACCCCCCCCCCCCCCCCGCACATCGCTAACCCAGCTAACCCAGCTGAACCGCGCTTAAGATTGCGAGCGAAACGCGCGGGCGAAGCGAACTTTTCCCCGCGAAACCGGTTTTCGGAATGCGTTCCCATGACAACGCGGCGAATATTCGCCTGTCGCGCGCGATCTAGCATGCTAGATATCTTCGCGTGCGAAAGGCGAACGAAATTTGGCAACGAGAGCAACAGCCAGTCAGAGGGAAGGCGCCATCTTTGCTCTGTTTTGACCGCGTGCACATCCGATTTCATTGGCTCTCGCGAGATGCGCGCACTTTAATCCTTAGTGGGTGAATACCATCACGTGCCTTTCGCCCGCATTTAGCATGAATGATCGGAATTTTTCACCTGCGAGCGAAAAACGCTTCGTTCGTTCGCGTAGCTCGCAATCTGAATCGGCCTTTAAAGAAGAGCGGTTAGCAAAGACACCCCATTGTAACATTCGACCTGTGGGCCCATCTTCCCTGGCCCAAGATTTCCATTTGTCCCTAACCAAAGCGGTGACTCACTGCGTACAGGAGCAGAATGTCAGGTCCCTGTGTTAGGGAGAAAACTCGCTTCTTTTCCTTTCGCGCTCTTCGTTTTTCTCTTTTTCTTTCTTTCTTTCTTTTTTTTTGAGTGATTTATATAACAAGTCCTCTTTTTTTTTTGGTCTTTCTTTTTTATTTTCAACACCTATTACTAACAGGCATAAAGATTGCTAATTTCATTACCGCCCCCCTCACTTATTTGTAATACACTGCATGCATATTTTATTGGTTAATTTGCGTTTGGGAACAGAGATTCTTATTCTCAAAATTTTTGTGTGAAGACTTTATTTTTGACTTGCAGACCGATTGCCATTTTCTTGGTATTAATTTGAATTTAATCTCATAGTGTTGTAAGTATTATTTGAACTCTAGAAACTTTGTCATCCTTCCGGGTGTGACATTATAAATAATTGGAGAATTAATAAGTATTCTTAAGCTCTAAATGCTACATTTATTTAGCCGAATCAATTATTACATTTATATCCAGGACAAAAGTCGTCCAAAGAGAGGCCAACACCCTCCCCCTAAAATATCGATGAAGTAGTCCTCCCCTCCCCCCTTTTTGATGATCATCTCTGCAACTAATATTATCACATTCAAAGGAATTTTAATGTCTGAAAAAAACACTTAGATGTTGAATACAAACTTTTGCTACTGCGCAACTTTTCTTAAATCTTATGACACGCAATATTAACCTTCTACTACAAATTCACTTAAAGCAGTAACCAGAAAAAACAAAACGTTGAAATTAAACGTTCATAAAAATATTGAGTGGATCAACGTCTACTGTATAAAAAAACTATATTCAGCTTAAAAATGTATAAATGAATAATATTTATTATTTTACAAATTGCTTCATAATTCATAGAGGAAACATGAGGATATAAAATTTCGCAACATTTTAAAACTATTGTGACAAGTCCTGTTCTCCGGTCAGTACGGATGACCTTCGCCGACAGCTATGATTGGCACCAGACGCCTGACTGTCTGGGCTCTAACTGTTTGGGGACATTCCGAGGTTCTTTGTCGCTCTACAGTGCGCTGCACCGAAAAGGTTCGGGTTTCGTTTTAAGTGCCGATCCCTGGAGGACGGACAGACTTTGTGGAGACTTGTGTCCAGCCAATCGACGGAAGTCCAATTTTTACGTCGACCGTCGTGTCACTGGACGATCCAATTAAAAAAATGAATAAAGTTTGCAGGAGCACGCCCCTTGCAAAATTTCGAGGAGAGCGCCCCGCTCAACTTCGGAGAGACGAGTCCGAGACTCGGTGGTGATAGTTGTGTTTTGCTGAGCTCGGTGCAGGCGTACGAGCGTGTACAAAAATTAGAAACTTTGTTCCAGAGGCGTGTGGCTGCGCCGATTGTTCTACCAACCTACGAAGTACTCTGTTTGAGGCAACTGAACTATTTTAATATTGAACATTCTTCCGCCACGGTTGTAAATACGTTGTATATAGTCGTTAATCCAGATCTGAAATAATAAAAATCAATTTGATTTACAAAGCGTTACCGTTTGCTCAAGCAATCATTAGCTGAAGTTACCAACACGCCACACTATATTTTGCAATATATTTTTCTGAAGTTTTATAATATATGAAATATTAAATACTTTTAAAAGCAGTTCACTTTGTGTTAAAATGAGTAAAAACCCGAAAAAGCGACGTTTAAAAACACAAATAGATGAAGTTAAAATTGGCGAACATGTTTCAAAAGCCTAAAGCTTCCTTCTTCAGCGCCAAGCAAGAAATGGAAAGAAACAAAGTGCCGGGAGAGTTTAAATAGCAAAGGAGCAAAAGCTAGGCCAATCAGGTGTCAGCGTGTGCTGAGTCCTGATTTGGCGTTGCGTTGTCAGAAAATTTAAAAGCATGAAGTAAAATTGGCGAGATGTGTGGAACTGCAAAAGATTCGTTACAAATATTACTTAAATTTTTATGAACATGAAAGGCTTCTAAGAAATCCAACTCACCAACAGTTGAAGGTCTGCAAATAATTTTAGCTTCGGAGAAAACAAATCTATGGCCCATTTCCCAACAGTGTTTCGCGATTGAGGATTTTGAGAGTTCTTTCTTTTTAACATAATTTTCATGTTCCTTTAACCTAAATTTTAGCGCCCTTCGGGTCTGTCCGACGTAACCAATTTGACATTCACATTTTATGTGATAAATGCCCCACTGATCAAATGGTTGGATGGGGTCTTTTAACTTGGAAAAAGTTAGTTTGTGTAACAACAAAACTAACTTTTTCCAAGTTAAAAGACCCCATCCAACCATTTGATCAGTGGGGCATTTATCACACACAAACTAACTTTTTCCAAGTTAAAAGACCCCATCCAACCATTTGATCAGTGGGGCATTTATCACATAAAATGTGAATGTCAAATTGGTTACGTCGGACAGACCCGAAGGGCGCTAAAATTTAGGTTAAAGGAACATGAAAATTATGTTAAAAAGAAAGAACTCTCAAAATCCTCAATCGCGAAACACTGTTGGGAAATGGGCCATAGATTTGTTTTCTCCGAAGCTAAAATTATTTGCAGACCTTCAACTGTTGGTGAGTTGGATTTCTTAGAAGCCTTTCATGTTCATAAAAATTTAAGTAATATTTGTAACGAATCTTTTGCAGTTCCACACATCTCGCCAATTTTACTTCATGCTTTTAAATTTTCTGACAACGCAACGCCAAATCAGGACTCGGCACACGCTGACACCTGATTGGCCTAGCTTTTGCTCCTTTGCTATTTAAACTCTCCCGGCACTTTGTTTCTTTCCATTTCTTGCTTGGCGCTGAAGAAGGAAGCTTTAGGCTTTTGAAACATGTTCGCCAATTTTAACTTCATCTATTTGTGTTTTTAAACGTCGCTTTTTCGGGTTTTTACTTATTAAATACTGTTTAAAAGCAATGTAGTTAAATTAAAAATTTCTATCAAAGTTTAATAACGGTACCTAATGGTTCTGAAAAACTAGGCGTTCTACAAGATTTTTTATTTTTAACATATAACATGTTACCATGACTGTCAGTCAAATCACGTATCCGAAAAGAAATTAATTACCAGTTAATCAAATATTTCTGACAAACATACTCAAATTAGTTAGTTATCCGTGTTTTAATTTTAATGTTATTCGAATTGGTAAGTCAAGATCTAGATTATATCCCAGGTAGCCCAACTAACCTTTAAACGTTTTATAAACGTTTTTAAGCGGTTGTTACAACGTTAATAACCATTCTACAACCTTTAAAAAACGAAGTGTGCTACTTGGGATTGTAAGAAAAATAAGTGTTTTAGTATTGTTATGTACTCATTGTCTATTTCCTGAAAATAATGCGATTCAGCTCATCACTAGTTTGAGTATACGATCATACATTGGTACACTAGGTGGCCAAAAATATCCGCACACTTTCAAAAATTCACATTTTTACATATAGCTCGAGAAATAAGTGATCAATTGCTCTTTAACTTCAGTCATACAAAATGTAGGCTTCAACGAACATTTCCAAGTTGAAATTAGATTACCCTTGCGTTTGGGGGACGACAAGAAGGGGGGGGGTTGAAAGATAAACCGCTTTTTGACCATAACTCTTCGAAAGTAGCTCGGAATAAGCTATAAATTTCAGTTATTAACTAGCATACTATGTATAATTACTGTACAAATTTTTATGAACGTACCACTTATACTTCCGAAGATATGAAACATTTTTTTAAAAACGGCAATTTTATTTGAAGGGTTTTTGCTCATAACACGCAGAGTTTTTGATCAAACCTTATCAAAACTTCAGGAAAGATGCCAAAATACAAGAGAAAGAACATACTAAAACGGTAAATAAAAATATTAGAACTAAGATGAGATATGAACGTTAAAAGGAAATAATTTTTCACGGTGCATGCGCGAACGACAGAAATTTATAACTACTAAAATATTGTAGCCTGGTTTATACTGCATCTTATAAAAAAGTTCCAGTTGAATATCGTAAAAATTGAGAAAGATATCAGCGATCTAGTGAGCTGTAATTCACTCATTTGCAGACAATACATAAATGGCGAGGGGTTGTCCACAAATAGTGTGGTAACAATCGAGCATTTTTTTTAATGTTTAATTGTATACAGTTTGAAAATTTATGTTCAGCATAGAAGTCACATTTCGCCTATTAGGCCAAAAAGACCTTATACGTTGGTGGCCAAAAGTATCCGAACATCCCCTGAAACGTTGGTTTTGAACGATGACGCAATAACCTTTAATTTAAAAATAGCTTTTTGTGGACAGTCCCTCACTCTTTATGTATTGTCTGCGAATGAATGAAATACAGCTCACTAGATCGCTGATATCTTTTGCAATTTTCATGATATTCAACTGGAACTTTTTTTATAAGATGCAGTTTGAATCGGGGTACAATATTTTTGTAGTTATAAATTTCTGTCGCTTGCGCATGCGCCGTGAAAAATTATTTCCTTTTAACGTTCATATCTCATTGGATTTTTAATATTTTTATTTACCATTTTAGTATGTTCTTTCTCTTGTATTCTGTCATTTTTCCTGAAGTTTTGATATGGTTTGATCAAAAACTCTGTGTGTTATGTGCAAAAACCATGGGTGCTACTCTAAAAATTAACAAAGACTGAAAAGCACTTGGCATCATTTTGCTACACAAACATGTTAGCGCGTAATATGTCTGCAGTTTAATGCACAAATATGTTGCATTTTTATGTTGTAATTAACTATATAATAAAACCAAATCGCAAAATTAAGTAAAATCTACACTTTCAGAATAGTTTTTTCAAAAAGATTTTTTGGAAGAAAACGCGATAACGAAAAAAATTACTGTATTAGTTACTGAAGAAAAAAAAGCTTCGAATTCACGCTAAAAGATTCTTGACAATAAAAAGTTTCTGGTAAGAAATTCTTCGCTAAAAAATAACACTGGAAAAAACAGCTTTAAAATAATTTTCTATATTAATGTAGCTATGATTGAAATAATTGAATTACTAGTTTTCAAGGTGCAACTAGAAAGAAAGTTATTAAGCAGTTGCTTGTTTTTTTTTTTTTGAAAAATCTAAATGAGATATTTTTTAAAGCTTCATTTCATTTTTTCCCAAAACAAATTTCCAAATGATACGACATTTTACAGAATACGGAATTCCGTCCGTCAGACGGAAGTGTGGCAGCCATGGCAAAAACCCTTCAAACAAAATTGCCGTTTTTTAAAAAATGTTTCATATATTCGGAAGTATAAGTGGTACGTTCATAAAAATTTGTACAGGAATTATTCATAGTATGCTAAATAATTACTGAAATTAAAAGCTCAATCCGAGCTATATTCGAAGAGTTATGGTCAAAAAGCGGTTTTTCTTCCGACCCCCCTTTTTGTCGTCCCCCAAATGCATGGTGGATTTAATTTTAATTTGGAAATGTTTGGTGAAGCCTATTGCCTATATTTTGTCTGACTGAAGTTAAAGAACAATTGATCACTTATTTCTCTAGATATGCTTAAAAATGTGAGTTTTTGAAAGTGTCCGGATACTTTTGGCCACCTAGTGTAAGTGAGTGGAACCATAACTGTTCAAGCGAGTGTATTCCAATTTATTTAAAAGCATACACCTACATTAAAATTGAAAGTTCACGGCTATAAAAGTGACATTTTTAAGTTTTAACACCGGAAGGATTTGTTTTTTCATGAACTGAAATTGCAACATTTGTATCAAAAATTTAAAAAAAAAAATTGTAAACATGCCTATATCGAGTCATTTACCTTATGAGTTCCTTAATTTGATAATAGAGGCTTTCAAAAGTCATGGTGCAGATTGTCGAAATTTTTAGGGGGTGAGAGGCAGGGATGGACTGGCCCACCGGGACACCGGGACAAGTCCCGGTGCGCCCTCTCGACAGGCGCCCTCTGACTTCCTTTTTTTTTTTTTTAAGGAAATGTTAGGCGCCCACTGGGTTCCTTTTTCTTAAGGAAGTGCTAGGTTCCCTCTGACCTCCCTCCCTCAACTTTTTTTAAAAAAGAAATGCTGGGCTTCTAACTCTCTTTCTTTTTTTTTTTTAAGGAAATGCTAGGCGCCCTCTAATTTCCCTTTTTTTTAAGGAAATGCTAGGCACCATCTGACTTCTTTTTTTTTAAGGAAGTGCTAGGCGCCCTCTGACCCCCCCCCCCTTTTTTTTTAAAAGAAATGCTAGGTGGCCGTAGGCGCCCTCTGACTTTCTTTCTATTTTTTTAAAGGAAATGCTAGGCGCCCTTAACCTTCCTTTAAAAAAAATAATAATTTAAAGTAAAATTTTATCTCTTTTAGTTTCTCCTGCATTGCTTACATTCTCAGAAAAACTGCTTTTCTAAACGAGAGATTCTTTTCCACGCCATTCTACACAAAAAATGTAAGAAAACCCAGAAATTCGAAAAAAAAAAAGGCCAAATTCCCCTCGTTTTTGCACGAAAACTGCACTTTAACCCCTGGGTCATTCCATTTTAAGTCAACAAATTTTCAAAAAAGTCGTTGCATCACCATTTTTGATTTTGATGAAAATTTGCATGTGTATTCCTTTTACTTCCCAGAGCTCAAAACAGTGTTAATTTTATTTTTAAAAAATTTACCCTTTGATATATAGGCCATTTTTGTTGTTGGCAACGGCGAAAATCGGGCGTTTTGATGCTTTGTCTTATGAACTATAACTTTTTTTCTATCAAAGATTTTGAGCTCAAATATAGCTCATTGGAAAGCTAAGAAAAAGATCTTATTATATATGCTATCAATAAATTTCAGATTTAAAAAAAATATTAATTTTTTCAAGGTCAAAGTTCACGACGAAAATAACATTTTTTACTACTTTCGAACATTAAAAAACCCATGAAGGGTTCAAAGTAACAAGCCGATTTTTTCATCATATATTCATAGTCATGGTTACTTACTGTATAAAAAAAATTGGCTTGTTACTCCACCCCCTTTATGAGAGATGCTCCCCCAAAATTGTAAATTTTTTAAAAAATCCAATTTTTAACGCTAAAAAAATGCATGTGGGGGGCAAGATAAAAAAATTTTTGTATGTGGTATTTTAAGTACTTTTTACCAGATTTCTAATGAAATAAAAAATGCTTTGTTATTCAAAGGCGTTTGGCAGATATAAGGGACTGAACTTTCAAAAAATTGCACAAAAACAACACGATTATTTTCATTTTTTAAAATCTTTTTTTTTATTTAAATGTAATTATATACCTTATTCTTTGCTTTAAATGCTAAAAAAAAACTAAGAAGAGCAATGAAGAAACATATTTAAAGTTTAGTAAGATAATTTAATATTTTTAACACCTGGGAATATAGAATACCACTAAACTTGTCTGATTTTTAAACATCTGATTGCTACCTACAACAGGACTGAGCATTTCTCAACTTGTCCAGGTTTGTTCATACCATGTGGTCATCCTTGTTCTGGCTTGCTCTCACATGTGTATCTTAGTTGTCTTTCAAATTCTGAAAGAAGTAGGTTGTTGAGCTAGTGTTTCTGCTGTAAAATCTTGTGAAGCTTATGTGATTTCTTTTCAATTCAAGTTCATTCATATTCACAGAATGTTTTGTTAAAGGTAAAAGAAGAAATTCTTTAGAATCCTTAAATATAAATTTAAATTTGTCTTTCTACATGTAAACAGTGAATAAGTTATGGATAACCCTAAATGCTCCATAGGAGTTTTTGAGAATAATGATTGTAATATTTTAAGTTACAGTAGCCAGTCTACTGTAAATAGTATTTCTGAGTAGAGTGATAATGATAAAACTGTACTGCACCTGAGTGCTGGGTGTAAAACTATTGAAACTGTTTGTACCTACCATGCAAAAAAATTTCTTGCCAAATTTTGCCACCTTTATGGAACTTCTTGCTTTACACCTAGTTCTCAGGTGCAGTAAAGTTTTATCATCATCACTGTACTCAGAAATACTATTTACAGTAGACTGGCTACTGTAACTTAAAATATTACAATCATCATTCTCAAAAACTCCTATGGAGCATTTAGGGTTATCCATAACTTATTCACCGTTTACATGTAGAAAGACAAATTTAAATTTATATTTAAGGATTCTAAAGAATTTCTTCTTTTACCTTTAACAAAACATTCTGTGAATATGAATGAATTTGAAATGAAAAGAAATCACATCAGCTTCACAAGATTTTACAGCAGAAACACTAGCTCAACAACCTACTTCTTTCAGAATTTGAAAGACAACTAAGATACACATGTGAGAGCAAGCCAGAACAAGGATGACCACATGGTATGAACAAACCTGGACAAGTTGAGAAATTCTCAGTCCTGTTGTAGGTAGCAATCAGATGTTTAAAAATCAGACAAGTTTAGTGGTATTCTATATTCCCAGGTGTTAAAAATATTAAATTATCTTATTAAACTTTAAATATGTTTCTTCATTGCTCTTCTTAGTCTTTTTTTTAGCATTTAAGGCAAAGAATAAGGTATATAATTACATTTAAATAAAAAAAAGATTTAAAAAATGAAAATAATCGTGTTGTTTTTGTGCAATTTTTTGAAAGTTCAGTCCCTTATATCTGCTAAACGCCTTTGAATAACAAAGCAACTTTCGTTTTATTAAAAAGCTGATAAAAAGTGCTTAAAATACCACATATAAAAATTTTTTTATCTTGCCCCCCACATGCATTTTTTTAGCATTTAAAATTGGATTTTTTAAAAAATTTACAACTTTGGGGGGGCATATCTCATTAAGGGGGTGGAGTAACAAGCCAATTTTTTTTATACAGTAAGTAACCATAACTATGAATATATGATGAAAAAATCGGCTTGTTACTTTGAACCCTTCATGGGTTTTTTAATGTTCGAAAGTAGTAAAAAATGTTATTTTCGTCGTGAACTTTGACCTTGAAAAAATAAATATTTTTTTTTAATCTGAAATTTATTAATAGCATATATAAAAAGATCTTTTTCTTAGCTTTCCAATGAGCTATATTTGAGCTCAAAATCTTTGATAGAAAAAAAGTTATAGTTCATAAGACAAAGCATCAAAACGCCAGATTTTCGCTGTTGCCAACAACAAAAATGGCCTATATATCAAAGGGTAATTTTTTTAAAAATAAAATGAACACTGTTTTGAGCTCTGGGAAGTAAAAGGAATACACATGCAAATTTTCATCAAAATCAAAAATGGTGATGCGCACCCCATTTGTTGATTTAAAATGGAATGACCCCCCTCCCTCTCTGAAAATGACCAGTAGCGTACATATAGACTTAGTTGCGCCTCCTGCAAGATTTGTAAGTACGCACCCATCTACTTAAATATTTTTCCTACGTAATTTATAATGCTATTCTTCTGGCTCGTGCACCCTCAAACATCGTGCCTCCCCCCTTTACTTAGCTTACAGTTTAATTCCCCAGCCCACATTTCACAATGGAGGAGTAGTGGAGCTTGGAGCATATTATTTGTTCTACTGCATACTTTTTTATCAACTGGTAGTGATCTTTTTTTCAATCGAATATTATTCAAGTTATATTGAATAATTGAATTTTTACAAGGTAACCATAATTTTTGTAAGAAATTTTGTTGTTCAGTGATGCCAGTTAAATTGAATCACTGGTTTTTTGGATTAACCTCTTTACTAAATCAATCAAAACTTCAAAAACAGAACAAAATGCAGCTTTACTGAATTTGCCGCTGTCTTAAAAATCAGCCGTTTTACTAAATCAAAACTATTTCAGACAAGCGTGATTCATAAAGCGGTGGCCGCTGTACTTTTTATTTTTGATTAGTTATAAAAATACATACGCAACCAATTCACTGTTTATACGAAGAGTCAATATTTTATTGGGATTTTTAAAGTATCTTTTTTGAATTGTTTAATTTAATTTCCAAAAGTGAGAGATATTGCTGGAAAAAATACTGCTAAACGTCGCAATTTGAGGGGACAACAACATCTTAATTTCACTTCCAGTGTGTGTCCATTCCCAGAGGGCGACAATGCGCCCTTCGAAAAGGTTACGGTCCCCCCTCCCCCGCCCCCCCCCAAAAAAAAAGAAAAGAAAAAAAAAAACAAATAACAAGTAATCAAGATCGTCTAAAATTAGATTGTCCTAACAATATCAATGGCGCAGTCTGCGTAAGAACCCGAATTACGTTTTATTTCCTAAAGTACGAGGGAAGAGGGCAGTTTTTCCCCACTTATAAAAATCTACATCTTCTCATATAGACTATTTAGACTCCGAGAAACCCGTTCCTGTACTGATGCCCATTGATAGTGATAAGCAGTGATAAAGGTAATTAAGTCCTTCACATAAAAAACACATGACTCTTTCCTTTCCATGCAGCAATTTTTTTTCCAGTCCTTTCCTTATTGAACATGGAATCGAACTCCACGTGCAAATGCTAGCCGAGCTCCACGTGCTCTCGGACATTCAAATCACTTCAATGTTGACAGTAAGTACCACACCTTAGACAAGAGACACAGGTCGTAGCATAAAAAGCATGCCAGGGGAAACAGCCAAACATGAACACATTGGTGACACTGCAGCATAGGCGGACTTAGACCGCAAATTCTGGGGGTACAACAGCAGCAGAAATCGGGGGGGGGGGTGATTCCCTGGACAACAAGCCAGTGGCGCAACCAGAAAACAGTTTTAAGCAGAGTTTGAAAAAACCCAGCCCGTCTGGGTTTTTAATCAAATATCAGGGTTTTCATTTTTCATTTCAGGGGAGTCATTTTAATATCATTCTCTATTCAAACATTGTATACCAAGCTACTGCTTGATACGTAAAATTTTTAAAGAGTCCGGAGCCATGAAGAGAAGTCACTGTGACCCCTAAAGAATTTTTTGTTTGGAAAAAGCAAAATGCTATTTTGATTTTTTAAAATTAATATGATAAAACGTTTGAAATTGATATTGAATTGAATTTATGGATTTAAATAGTTCCTGTTCAGTTTGATCCTCTAAATATTCAAATAAATAAACAAATAACTGAAATTCAGATGCAGTTTTATTTCTAATACTTAATAAGTTTGCTCAGAAAGGAAGATTTCTTTTTCTGGACCACGTATTGACAAACACTAAATATCATAATAAACTCAATGTTATAACTGAACTGATCAGTATCAATTTCTGGACTTGATATTGATCAAAATATTTGTAATGTTTAGTTTGTTTCTGAAATAAATGTTTTCAATGTGCAGTAAATTGTGAAAAAAAATCACTTCACCGACATAGTGTGTCATTTCAAGTGGGCCCACCCGAAAAATCTCGGTTAGTTTTTTTCGGGCTGAGCCCACGTTGGCGAATACTGCTTTTAGTTTTTTTTCCATTTGATAGGCAGGTTTGGGAGATTATCCCCAGGAAAATTTTTGATATTGTTATCCTGAAAAGGCAGTTTTAGACTGCCTCTGGTGCTGTGAGGGAAAAGAAAAGTTCACGAACTTCCACATAGAATTCTAGAAAGTCCTAAAAACGCGAATATAAGCGATATTTGTTGACGCTCATGTAAGGAATGGGGCTTATCTTAAGGACTGTCCCCGATCAATTTCTTGAAAAATAGAGCAAAATCAATCACCTTCCCCACAACTTTTCGAAATTGAAATTCCAAGAACGCAACAAAAGACAAACTTTGATAATGTGACGAGAGGCGTTCTGGTTCTCTCTCCAAGAAACATCTCGAAATACAAGTCCTAAAAAACGAAGTTTTACAGCAATATTCAGTAATGTTAGGAGGAGAGGTTTTAAGTCTCTCCCGCCTTAATTTTTTTCAAACATTAGTTTTTTCTTTTTCAGATTTCATACGGAAGTGTCAGCTCGTATAATTGAAAGAGAACGGTGTACTACACCTCTCATCCAATTGTTGTTCTAAAAACGTAATTTTTAGTATCATAGACGTCTTGAATGATATTAGAAAAATGGATATTGAATAGCTCGCCCAAATTTTTTTCGAAATTTACGTCCTAAAAACGCGACGTAGACCACATCCAGTAACAATAGGGATTCAGCACTTAACATTTGAAACTATGAAAGAAACCTTAAATAATTTTTTAATCTTGTTAGAAGCGAGACGAAGTTGAGGGCGAAGAAAGCTACGAGGGGCTCCGATTATATTTTTAGAAATTCAAGTGTTATGAACTTGATTGTAGGATTGTCCAGATGAATTTTTTGAAAACAGATTAAAAAAAAAAAAAAAAAAAAAAACTCCCTCCCCCTATCTACCAGCTCTTCAATTTTTCACAGTTTAAGTTCCAAAAACGCAATGTTAGACAATTTTTTATGCTGTTATTGGGGGCTTTACCCTGGGTTATGGGGCTCTACCCTGAAAATTTTTGAAATTGAAGTTCTAAGAGCAAAGTTCTTATGAGCAATATTCCACGGTATTAGAAAGAAGATTTAAGGCTACAGTCTTCAATCTTCCACTGGCGGCAAGAAGACTTGAAGTCCTAAGCATGTCAATTCTTAGGATTTCAAAGCTTGCTGTTCCAAAAGGTTCTCCCCTTTAGATTTTTCGGAACTGTAGAAAAATAAAATTTTAACGATTTTTGATGATGGATAAAAAGTGGTTAGGGTTACCCTTATCCGAAAATTTTCCAAAATTGAAGCTTCAAAAACGAAATTTTAAGCAATTTTCGATCTTTTAAAGTGTTTGGTATTTGGAGGATTTTCAAAGAAAATTTTGCTAAATTGAAGAGCAGTGACGAAATTTGTGATGCTCCGTAATAACTTTGGCGGGGTAGAGGACTTCCGAAAAATAACATTTTGAAGACTTTTTTAATTGCAGACGAAATAGAAAAAAAAAAGAAAAAAAAAAACAGGCAGAAAGGAAATTAAAAACAAGAGGATAGGGCAAGAGGGGGGGGGTGGCACACAATTAGCTGACTAACCATCTGAAGCTGTTGAAAAATTTAAGTGTCGAGATTTTTTTCATTTTTGAAAGAAATTGAGATATTTTCTCAACATTGGGTATTTTGGTGCCTTTTCCCAAGACGCGTTCTTTCCTTCTCTTCAATAATAAAGAATAGTTTAAAAAAATATCAACTCAGCATTCTGGAGAAAGGGTGGGAGGAAGGGAGCACGATCAATGTGGGACCTCTCTGGTTGCGCCACTACAGTAAGAAGTCCGGGGGGGGGGTACTTCTATGGAAAATTTTAAAAATTTACCTTAAAAATGCTGGTTTAAAGCTGATTTCAGGGCAGATTTTACTGATAAAGTTATTACCATAGTCACGTTTTCTTTTTTTTTTTTTTAATTTCGCCATGGTAGTTTCAAAGTAGAAGAAATTGTAATGATGTACCAATAAATACCCAATTACGGAGTATACACTCATTCTTTAATACAGCACTGAATAATAATGTTCTTTTCCAACTGCATTTCTTGGCGAATTATACTTAATTTCATTATTTTCAAAACCCAACCAAAAATGTTGGGGGTGCGGCGCACCCCCTGGCACCCCCGTAAGTCCGCCTATGCACTGCAGTAGACACTTTTTGTTTTTCTGTATTTTATTACGTCTTGGACACTGTAGCACACTGTCCACCGCCCTCCGGAGCACCCCAGTCCATCCCTGGTGAGAGGGTGTGTTTTTAGGCTGAAATGTTCGTTTTCTTTTTGAGTGCAGTCCCGTAATGTTTGAGAAGGGGCACCGACTTGTGGCGTAACACTTTTGTTTGATGTGATGAATATTTTCACTGTCCGAAAATGGCAACTAGCTTTGCGAAACATTAGTGATGTATAGGAAGTCTGTCGTTTGTGCAAAATATTGTTATTATTATTACATTGATCGCTTAAGGCTGGTATAACATTTGAAATATAAAACCTGTGTATCAAATCAAATGAGATAATTTTGCGATGCAAATTTGTATTAATATAATTAAATATTTACGTCGCTCAGCATTAGTTTACTAGTTGTTTCCTTCATTTTATTTTTGTAAGCATTACTGGGGAAACATATAGTTGTGGGCCCACCCTTTTAAATTAAGGCACGAGCCGCCACTGCAAAACATAATCGTTTAATTACTTCATTTCTATTGACAATATTGCAAGGTGATTTATTTAATAAGATACATTTTTATTAGTTTTAAGTTTGAAAGCTTAATCTCTTGATGCTACAGTTATAGGAATGGTCAAATAGATTCCTATAATGAAAAGGTTTGAAAATTGCGATATTGCCTCAACGGGGCGCGTGTTGCAGGAAAAATGTTTTGCTGCTCTAAGTTAAGTGATTTTTTTATATAAATTTTTAATTTTTACTGTTTTAGTTTTAATATTTTTACTGTATTTTATCGTATAATTTATTATTTTTGTGTATTGAGACTTATTTGCTTTAACTTACATTTTTAAAGGTTTTTTCAATTATTTTTAGCTAAGCCTAAAATCTGGTGATTCCTTTGTTGTTAAGCCTGTGTGATTTGTTGGGTGTATCAATTTAGTTTATTTTTAGTTACAGTTGTCTTAGTTTTCTACATTCTTTGTATCTTTAACTTCTAATGTTGCCATATTTTAAATATTAATATTTATTCTTCAATTTTGCACTTTTGTCTTTTTTGTATTTCCTGTATATATATTTCTTTTTCTTACTTTAATTTTTATTCAAAATTAGGGCTATTATGTCAATTATAATTATTAATTTTTCCTACAGTTTTTTCAAATTTTTGCTCAACAGTTTTTTCTTCACCATTTGCATACTTTATCTGATTTTAAAAATGCATTTACTATCACGTCTTATTTATTGAGAGTTTAAGGAAGCTGTATAAAATTATAACCTCAGCTTAATTTGATATTCAGAAATGTTTACACTACTTGAAATATCACAATATAATGTATGTGATATGGAATCTCCATATATTATTTCTCTAAGCCGAATCCTATACCCGGTCGAAACTCGCTCATTTCTTTATCGAATTGCATGAAAATTTATAATTTTGAAGCTTATCCCGCGGGCTATTGACGAAAATTAGACCCACCCTCTAAAAAGTGTCGGTTCGTTTTTTATTCGAACTTCAATTTTTGGGCACAAAATTGACTCTATCTAGCGGAATAATTGTCGTATCGTCTCCATTTTGATTTCATTCGAAAGATTAAAAAAAATGCGTTCTTTAGAACGTTTCTCCGCTAGCACCGCGTAACGAGAATCTCGAAAATCCACGTTTAAGCGACTTATAAGCGATTGAAGTTTGAAAAAGTTAAATTTTTTGCTCAACTGTTAAAATCGTTACCATTGTTGTTCAAATCAATTTTAAATGCGACATTTCAAGCCAAGGCTTAGCTCAGTAAACTTTAATTGTAACTTTTATTGTTTCAAAATACTATGGTAGTTTTGCAATAACGTTAGTATTTAGTTTAGTAGTAGCCTTGGGTATTTGATTTAATTTCAGTTTAGAGGTTTTTTTTTTTTTTTTTTTTTTTTTTTGCGGAATTCCGCACGGGTCACCTAGTATATATTGAATATATATAGGGGGCAAGAATGCAGAGTTGGAAAGCAAATATATAGGCTTTTGACAATACAATAAATGTTACGCTACTCTGGTTTCGAAACAAAAGACTGTTGTGGGTCTGAAGAACTTTATGCATCGGAAACTTTTCTGGAAATTAAGAAACTGACGAAAAATATTAACAAGTGAACTAATTAATTACTTAGAGATAAAACAAGAACTTAGCTTTTAATAACTATAAACTGCAACTACATCTTTCAACGATCGTAGTTTGAATAATAATTTAAATGAAAGTTTAGAGAGTTGCCAATTAGAAATATTAAAACAATTGTTGCCAAATTACACAATGATAAATATCACATTCACCCCCCGTAATGTTTGGATATAAATAGTTTAGGTTCTAACGTAGTCCTTCAGGTAAGCTGGAGGTCGTCTTTGACGTGTTGAATGCAATGGAGTAACGTCTAACTTGTTTTCCGTCAAATCTTCTGAAATGATGACTGGGTCTGTGTCTGTTAGTGGCTGATTCAAATCCATCATTTCATTTTTGTCGTTGCTTACTTCGCTGTCGGAAAACTTGATGATTTCTCCCCTAGGAGCTAAATGTCTGATTGAGACCGTTGTTTCTCGTCCATCAGGAAGCTTTATGTGAGCATATTCTGGGTTTGCCTCAAGTAGTTCGACTTCTTGAACTAACGGTTCGTACTTATTGTTCCTCACATGATTTCTCATCAGAATTGAACCAGGTTGCGTAAGCCAAGTAGGGATGGAGCAGCCGTTGTGCGATCTTCTTGGATGAGAGAACATTCTTTCATGAGGAGTGGCATTTGTAGCCTTGCACAACAAGGAACGAATCGAATGAAGAGCGGGTTGGACAACACTTTCCCACTGTTCGGTCCTCATATTAATTAGATCTTAAGGCAAGTTGAATAGTTTTCCAAATTACTCCATTATAGCGCTCCACCTGCCCATTTCCTGCAGGGTTATAAGGAGTAGTGCGACTCGTGGCAATCCCGTGAGATGTTAAGAACGTTTTTAACTCGTGAGACATGAACGCTGATCCCAGGGGCGGACTGGCTCCCCCATGAGGGCGCTAACCCAAACCTCCAAAGGGCGCACTTCAAAATAGCACCCCCCCCCCCCCACACACACATTTTCTTCGGCAATTATCCGCAAGGGTCTCGGTTTTTTTTTTTTTTTTTTACAGCAAAATGAAGTTTGGTATAATATATGTTATGTGTAATCCTGTTCCTATCTGCATTGTTTGTAACACTTTTTATACACAATACGATTAATTTTAAGCAAAACACAATTTTTATCTTCTTTTTATCACTTATTTTTAGCCTTTTTTCATTATCCGCGACACCCGTGCCACCCAACTGCGCGGATAATTGGGAGTATGCCGTAGTTAAATTATAAGTTAAACCTGTATAATAAATGGGTGTGAATATTTGGGTGTGGGTGAGTATGCTTCTTATACAAATCCACAGTTTGCGCCGGATCTTTACCAAATTTCGTTCTAAAGTCCTTAGCTGCTCAGAAATTCACATTGCAGATTTTTGGAACATCGGAACTCAAAAAAATCCAAAGAGGTCTAATTTAAATTTCGAGTCATACTGCCTGGTTAGCCAGTTTCGTAGGATTATATTGGGGAAATAACAACAATAAGTTTCCGTTGGATCTTTGCCAAATTTGTCACAAAGGATTTTCAATATTCAGAAATTTCATATGGAGGGGGAAGATAGGTGTGTTTAAAAAAATCCAATAAGGTCTCAATATAAATTTTGAAATAGCTATTCCTTCGCTTTAGCGTGAAATTGTACGCAGTTTTTTCTTTTATTTGAGCCTGATTGGTGAACATTAGGGTGGTCCCAAAAAATCAATTTTCGAATTTCTTTTGCAGCACCCCCCAAAATGTGCCAATGGGATAGAAAATGAGATTTGCAAAGTTTTAGCTTAATCGGATAATATTAACACGTGCCGCAAAGTTAAGAAAAACAGCGATTAGCCAAAAATTGTAGTTTTTACTCTGGAAAACCAAAACTACTGATCCTAGAACCTTTATTTTGGTCTCATTTTGTAGGAAATTTTATTTTCTTTAAGTCTAATCTGATTTAAAGTTTCGAAAAAAATGATTAAATATTTTTCAGAATTTTCACAAGTCAGGCTGCAACGCAAATCCTCGAAATTGCAAGTAACATGGGGAATTTTTTTTTTTCAACTAATCTTTTGAGGCAACTCCCTAAAATGTGCCGATAGACTAGAAAATGAGATTTGAAAAGTTTTACCTTAATCTGATAATATTAGCATGTGCCGCAAAGAGGGTAAAGTTCAGAAAAACAGCCAAAAATTGTAGTTTTTACTCCGTAAAACTAAAACTACTGATCCTAGAAGCTTTATTTTGGTCCCATTTTGTAGGAAATTTTATTTTCTTTAACTCTAATTTGATTTAAAGTTTCGAAAAAAATTAATAAATATTTTTCAGAATTTTCACAAGTCTGGCTGCAACGCAAATCCTCGAAATTGCAAGTAACATGGGGAAATTTTTTTTTCAACTAATCTTTTGAGGCACTCCCCTAAAATGTGCCAATAGACTAGAAAATGAGATTTGAAAAGTTTTAGCTTAATCGGATAATATTAACACGTGCCTCAAAGTGGGTAAAGTTAACGAAAAACAGCGATTTTTAGCCAAAAATCGTAGTTTTTCCTCTGTAAAACCAAAACTTATAATCTTAGAAACTTCATTTTGGTCTCATTTTGTAGGAAATTTCATTCTCGTTAAGTGCTATCCCAGTCATTTTTGCTATCATGTCCAAAGTATTTATTTCGCATTTTCCATTATGGCTTGTACTGCTCATTTCATAAGCTTTACTCGCAGTTATTTATTTTATCTATGAGTTTCAAAGACATAAATTTATTATATATTCGTAATAATATTGCTGTTTTTTCTCTGAAAAGTCAACGTTATCCGTAGATATCATCAAATTTACTAAAAGAACTTATTAATTTACATTTTAATGATTTATTTTTTCTATGCAATTTCGAGGATTTGCGTTGCAGCCAGACTTGTGAAAATTCTGAAAAATTTTTAATCCTTTTTTTCGAAACTTTAAATCAAATTAGAGTTAAAGAAAATAAAATTTCCTACAAAATGAGACCAAAATAAAGCTTCTAGGATCAGTAGTTTTAGTTTTACGGAGTAAAAACTACAATTTTTGGCTTTTTTCTGAACTTTACCCTTTTTGCGGCACGTGTTAATATTATCAGATTAAGGTATAAAACTTTTCAAATCTCATTTTCTAGTCTATCGGCACATTTTAGGGAGTTGCCTCAAAAGATTAGTTGAAAAAAAAATTTCCCCATGTTACTTGCAATTTCGAGGATTTGCGTTGCAGCCTGACTTGTGAAAATTCTGAAAAATATTTAATCATTTTTTTCGAAACTTTAAATCAGATTAGACTTAAAGAAAATAAAATTTCCTACAAAATGAGACCAAAATAAAGCTTCTAGGATCAGTAATTTTGGTTTCCAGAGTAAAAACTACAATTTTTGGCTAATCGCTGTTTTTCTTAACTTTACCCTCTTTGCGGCACGTGTTAATATTATCCGATTAAGCTAAAACTTTTCAAATCTCATTTTCTAGTCTATCGGCACATTTTGGGGAGTTGCCTCAAAAGATTAGTTGAAAAAAAATTTCCCCATGTTACTTGCAATTTCGAGGATTTGCGTTGCAGCCTGACTTGTGAAAATTCTGAAAAATATTTAATAATTTTTTTCGAAACTTTAAATCAGATTAGACTTAAAGAAAATAAAATTTCCTACAAAATGAGACCAAAATAAATCTTCTAGGATCAGTTGTTTTAGTTTTACAGAGTAAAAACTATAACTTTTGGCTGCTTTTCTGAAATTTACCCTCTTTGCGGCACGTGTTAATATTATCCGATTAAGCTAAAACTTTGCAAATCTCATTTTCTAGCCCATTGGCACATTTTAGGGGGGTGCCGCAAAAGATTAGTTGAAAAAAAAATTTCCCCATGTTACTTGTGACCACCCTAGTGAACATGCATCTTTTGGCAAAACTTTTATTTTCACGGTAGACCGTGCAATGAATGAGGAAACAGATAGTAATATACAATGACGTTGTTTATTCCTCTCATTTCTCAATGAAAGTTATATTTTTTACGAGCGTGTTACATTCTGAAACGTTTTACGGAATTTTTTTACTTACTCTTATGCATGGTCTCCAATACAGCGTAAATAATAATCAAAGCAAAATCTAGATAAAATCATCTTTATTAAATTGATTTAAGGCTAAAAAGAGGAAATCCTTTACAATAATACACCAATAAATAAAACTTTCTGTTTACAGTAATACATCTCGCTCTATTTTAAACGCGTTTATTTTCATTAAAAGATTAAAGTTACTTCTTTAGCTACAATTTCTTTGTCCTCTGGTGCTTAACAAAAATTGCATTACTTATTTGTGATTTCTGTCTCAAACGCTTTTAAAAATTCTAGATTCTGTATTCTTAAACAAATTAAGAATCTGACCTAACTGTTATGAGTTAAACCCTCTAAAACCATTGCTAATACTTTCCAAACTTGTCTCTCATTAGTCAGATAAGTCACGTGAATTCGGAAGTTTGAAAAAATAAATACCGTAAAATGGGGTGTATAGGAACAGCGGGGTCAATCGGAACAAAACTTCCCAACCGTACAAAGAAATTCTTCATAAATATACTATTGGGTATTTTTCGTCATGAATTTTTTTTTAGAAAGGTAAGATCATAGGAAGTAGGAAAAAAATACTTTTGTCAATCTGGCAGCGCTACTGGCTTCTAAAGAGGGCTGCACGTTGAATGCTAGAAAACATCACATTTTCATAGACTGCAAAACTTCATATGCAAGAACAAACCTTCTTATATTTAAAAACTATGAGTGATATGTTTCAATTTTACATGTATCTGAACAACAGAATACCACATTAGAATTTACATTTTTTATAAATTGTGTCATAAAAGTGAAGAATTCTGAAAAATGCCATGGGAAAAAAATTTGCGGGGTGAATCGGAACACTTAGTTCTGTTGTTCCAATTCAAACTCTTTTGAAGGAAATTGTTTGAAAAATCAAGATTCTAACCCCAATTCTTCTAATCAAGACAGGGACAAGGATTTATTACTGTTTATCCCTTCTCGTGAGCAACTAGATCTTAGAATGACAAAAGTTACAGATTTCAAAAGATTTTTTCTCCAGGAGACTTTTTTTTACTTAAAATAAAAGGGAGAAAGTCACATAGACTTTATGTAGTAAACGTCCAGCACACAGACAGTGATGAATAAGCGAAAAAATCTTTCAGGACAATCCCCGAAACCCAGAAATTTCAAAAAACTAAAGAAAAGGCAGAGTTCATCCCAGGAGATGTTATGAAAAAACTTAAGCCAAGTCACAATTGCTAGTTTTAAGGACAAGTACATATTTGTGGACGACATGAGTGACTTCCATTCATGTTAAATCTTTGCATTTCAATTCAAAAGCTTTTCTTAAAATTACTTTTCATTTTTCATAAGTTCAAAATTATTTTGAATTTTCACAAATTATAAACGTTTACTGGTACTGAAATTATACATTTATTTGACAGTAATTATCTGTTCTTATTCTCCCCTATCAATATTACTCATGTTTGTGAGACCTATTACAGATTAAATTGAAAAAAATAAAAATTTTAAGAAGTGTTCCGATTGACCCCTATCAGCGGGGTGATTCGGAACACCCATAATTTGCTATATATTTTAATAATAATTGCTCAAAATCTTTTGTCTTTGCTTGGAATATCAAAAGTAAAGCAAGACCGAAGTTTTTACCCAAAAAATCAAATTAAAAAAAAATCTTTTAACTGCTTTTTTTACAATCAAAGCTGAAAAGTGTTCCGATTAACCCCATTTTACGGTAATTTTCATAATTTGCGAGCCCTCCTCATTGTGTTAAAACCGATCTTGTAAAACAATAAAAGATCGTTATAATGCACACCATGGAACACGTATATAGATTTAAATAAAATACAATTTTAACCAGTATTCACAAATAAATGGGCTTCATAACAGAGCTTCATCCTGCACTAAATGGTTACACATTAGCTGTTGTGCTTAAAATACGGAAATTGTTTTTTTCAATTTATTATTTAAATTCGAAAAGTTGTGCGATTTATAAAGAATTACGGTGTGCGTAATATATAGATTCAGCGGTTTAAGTGCATTATCTGCTGTATTTTTACTTACTTACTATTTTGATGATCCGCTTACTATTAAAATGCTCATGAAAATAGGAAGGAGCCAGTCAATCAACTAACACAATATTCAGTAAATCATTATTTAATTTTATTTTAGGCAAAACTAAACATTTTTGTCGATGGTACACATTTTTCAGTGCAGTACAATTCAATTGCTTACTCATGCAGCTTTCTCCCATCATAAAAATACCTGTCTGAAGAATCTTTTGACAACCGATTTCTCTAACTAGTGTCACCACACATGAATTCGTAGCCTCAGTCAAGGTAGATTGACACTTTGACTTGACACACACACACACACAAAAGAGAGAGGAAAACGCACAAAAATAAGAGCGCTCACTTTGATTTAAGACCATACTAGAAAACCCTTTTGAGGTGCTATGAATTCAAAGTTTATTTTTTACGCTATTCGTTTGAACCTTGTTCTGAAACTTTTATTAAGTACTTCACGCGCTTCGAGTAAAAAATTAAAAAAAAAAAAAAAGCACCAAAGGAGCACAGGTTTGAAGTCGCAAAGACGCATAGCCCAGGGGAAGATGTTTTTTTTTTTTTTTTGGTTAAAGATCCTCCTTCCAGACTATCTATCACCTCTGGGGACGGATGGGGGGCAATGAATTAAAGTGAATTATAGCACATTATTAATTATAATCTCCTGCAGCAAACTTTTATAGATTGTTTCATTCGCTTCGAATGAAAAGAAGGGGGGAGGGAGGGCACCCAAGTCAACTGGATTCGAGGGTGCAATGATACATAGGCTGGAGGGCGCTCACTTTGGATTAAGCCCCCCCCCCCCCCCCCGACTGGACTGCCTTGTTTCATACCCTCCGAAAGTAAGGTGGAAAAAACGAAGGCGCACAGGTTCGAGGGCGCAAAGGCGTGCAACCTGGAAGGCGCTGTATTTTTTTTTTTTTGCAAAGAAAAAACCTTCCCGAAAACCTATCACGTCTGTGATGCAATAAATAAAAGTTAATTATAACAGGTACATTATTGAGTATAACCATTTTCTTTAATCTTTTATAGATTGCTTTCCGTGCTTCGAACATAAAGATTAAAAAGAAAAGGGCATTGTTCACGGCGCAAGGACGCACAGACTGGAGGGCACTAACTTTGGATGAGATCCCCTTAAAGACCACCTATCACTTCTGGGGTACAATAAGAACCGCCTTCTGATAACGCTTATTGACTACTTTTCACATGTTCCAAACGGGAAAAAAGTAAAAAATAAGTAATCTCCTAAAGTTGAAGGTGCACTGGCAGTGTCTGTGTGTGGTGGGGTTACTGTTCGAACTGTTAGGGGTTGCTTTCAAACCTTTAAAATTAAAAAGAATAATAATAAATAAAAAAAAATTTAAAAAAAAACGAAGGCGCACACGTTTTGAGGGCGCAAGGGCGCACAGGCCGGAGGGCGCACCTGCCCGCGGGCAGGTCTCCTCTACGGCCAGTCCGCCTCTGGCTGATCCTCTATCAGAGTGAATGAATGATGGCATTCCAAACATGGAAAACATGTTCTTCAAATGCAGTATTACAGTACTTGCA